>CAKNXH010061617.1:0-69711 GCA_932178445.1 Andricus quercusramuli
TTCTCCGGGGAAGTCCGGGTTTTTCAGTACTTTAGGGTCCTTGTAGTGAGTTCCTCGAAGACACGAGATTGAACTAATGCACCAGGTGTAAAAAACACATCTTCTCCGGGGAAGTCCGGGTAGTCTAGTACTTTAGGGTCCCTGGAGTTAGTTCCTTGACGACAGGAGATCCAACAATGTCCTAGGTGTAAAAAACACATCTTCTTCTAAGAAGTCTGGCTTTGACAGAACTTTAGGGTGCTTAGAGTGGGTTCCACGATGACACGAGATCCAGCCAATGCTTCAGGTGTAAAAAACACATCTTCTCCGGGGAAGTCTGGTGTTTACCGTACTTCAGGGTGCCTGGAGTGGTTTCGTCGATTTAACCAATGCCCCAGGTGTGGAAAGCGCAACTTCTTCGGGGAAGTCTGGTTCAATTTCGTGTCCTCGAGAACGTGTCCTCGAGTGTGTGTGTGTATGTGCGTGTGTTTATATTTATAGATAGAACATAGTCATAACAAAAATATTTAATTCATTGATAGTATTTGGCGAATATTAGTGATATCACAAAACCCGGTAAAAACAAAACCGGTAGTCTGTCTGGCGCAGGCGATTAAAGCCCGACATAATAAGCACGAAAAGCTTGATATGCGACCGAAAGAAGCATGCAATAATGAACACAGATACAAGATTTGACCGAAAATCCCGATAATGTCGCCGAATTGAACACTTGGAATATTTAATCGCACGTAAAGAAATGCGCATTCCGGATTTACTGAAGGGAAGACGCTGATTCCTAAACGAGGAAGTGCACTGATTAAAATGGTTATACCTGATTAAATAATTAATCATTATTCTATTTTTACTACATTTTTTACATTTCTACTTTTAATGGTAATTAATAAAATTTTAATAAAATAGTATATCTATCAATAAGTAAAAAGAATATTAAAAATAAAATAGATAAATACAACATTTTTGACTAAGTTGAATAGAAGTAGATTTTTATATAAATTTCTATTTCTTCCTAAACTCCCAAAGGATGATTAGACCCTGTTAAATGTCTAAGTGCCCCTTTTCCAGCTCTCTCCAGACCGGGTAGATGATATCTTGATACAGATTTTGCTCTTCCCGCCTATTACTTTTTGTCATTAAAATTTGCCAGCTCTCCCCAGGCACAAAAATCACCCCCAAGTGGCATTTTAATAGAAGGATATGTTTATGTTCGCAGAAATTCGGTGAGCGTACACCAAATATTTTTGACGTATAAATTACGTTTCAAAAGCATATTAAATTCCAAACTTTCTTGCAATACCAAAGTTTCCAAATTGGATAATACTCGAAATTTCAAATTCTAATTGGGAAATTTTTGTTATTGTAAGAAAATGAAAGTATAACAGATTATTCAAATTGAAAATATCATATTAATCAAAAAAGGATTGAAGTTTGAAGCAAAATTGGAAAAGGAATTAAAATATAAAAGAAGGGTGGATTAGGGTGGAATTGAAATTTGAAAAGTGTTTACAATTAAACGAGAATCAAATTCTCAGATAAATGAATTTCAAAATAGAAATTTACATTGAAACAATTAGAAATATACCGGCTTCAAATATTGCTTCTTGGAAGAAAGGATCAAATACATGTAAGAATTGTATATCTAAATTTTAAAACAATATAATTTTCAAATAATTGAAACTAAAAACCATCAAAGAGACATTTAAGGCATATTTTGAAGCCTCAGTTTGTTTTTCTAATAATAATATGTCAATAAAACCCTTGACATTTGAAAATTTGAAAACCTAGAAAAAAGAGTTGTTGATTTTAATTAATATAATTACCGTTATTAATTTGATTAATTAATTTGATTAGGGTTTAATTTTTGTATAAATACGGCACTGTGAACCATAATTATAAGGATTGAAACTTGTAAATATCTGAGAAGCTAACAAGAGTTGCATGGGGCATAGGTCATTTTCAATATGTGAGTATCATTCTCTAGTTTGAACAGTTGCCTCTTGAAGTCTTTCGCGGCGAGTTCTGAATACGATCTATCTCTCTCACACACTTTTTATCTTTTTTTCTCTTCTTCTTCTTTATTGAGAATCGCGAGACAATCGACCTATCGGATATTATATAATTCTGAACCCGATAACAGGTCGGCTGATATCAAATACTTTTCTGTCATACATCTCATTGGAACTTTTTGTCAAAACTGTCATCCTTTTGTTACTTTAATTTCTTGTAGAACATTAAATTAATTACAATTGTTCATCTGCAAATTTTATTTATAAAAAAGTGTTCATTTTATTCTATTGCATTGTAAGAGGAAGAGTTTTAAAACAGCTTTAAAACTAAGAGTTATCTAAATCTAATGTATCAACTTCTGTTTCGTAGATTAGAATTTTTTATTGTTATAATAAACTTGTAATTAATTTTTATAATATTTTTATCTTACTGAAAGTATTAAATCAATGTTAAATGCAAATCATTTCATGCAAGGGTTTACTTTAAATTAAGATCCATCAACTTTTTTTACAATTGCAATTTGGCAAATATTGATATAGTTTTAATAAAATTTAATAAATTTGTAAAAATATTTAGGAGAAGAAAGGCAGAACTTAGGAAAATTATTACTTGACTTTTGAAATAAGTGTTATCGATAGATAAGGACAATCGCCATGGCCAATCCGAACTTTGATTTGTTAGACGTCGTTGGTGTGCCTTACCTTTTCAATATTGGATTTCTAGTCTTATTCGTCACTTTACTGATACCTGCACTTTTACTCAGTTACCTTGGTAAGTACATATTTGAAGATGACTTTTTTTAAAATATAAAAGTACTATATTTATTTTTGTAATATTCTTTATATAAATATAAACAGTGGGCTAATTAATAGCTGAGTGAGAAAAATCGACTATATTAGTTTTATATATAAGTGAAAGTACTCTAACAATTAATAAAAGTATTCGTAAAATAAATTCCTGAGAAATAAAGATACACAGGCTTCAATCTGTACCAATAATGCAGATAAGTCAGGAAACATCTATTGAGCTGCCCGTTATTAATTGCATCGTTGATAAACATGTGAAAATATCTACAATAAAAAGTAAAGTCTTGTAATCATAATTCAACAAATTACGGCTAATGATGTCTCTTGAAGACAGGCTAAATTCAAATTACAAAATTATCCTTTAAAAGAAATTAATTTTCATTTCTCACCTTATAAAGTAATTATTTATTTAAAAATAAAAATAAAAATTTGAATAACTATTTATTTTTTAATTGCATTTTTTTGGTTTACAAATTCATATAATTAGAGTTTTCCTAAAATTCTGTAGAAAATTCAAAAATATTTTTGAAGATTTCGAATAAAAATAAAATTGTCAACCAAAAAGGATGAATTCTCCAAAAAAAATGTAATGCATAATTAATATTCCAACCAAAAAACGATTTCAGTTTTGAATCAAAAACAGTTGAACTTATCAAAAAAAGATGATGAATTTTCAACAGACAAGTTAATTTTAAAACAAATAGTTGAATTTTTAGCCAAACAGATCAATTTTACCAAGTAGGTTAATTTTCTATCAAAAAAGATGAATTTTCAACGATGTAGTTACGTTTTCGACCATAGAGATGAATTTTCAACTCAAATAATAAATTTTTAACCAATTAGTATAACTTTTAACTAACTCGTTCCTCTTTTAACCTAAAAAGATGAATTCTTAACAACAAAAATAATAGCTGATATGTCAATCAAAAAAGATTTAATTTTAAACGAAAAACAGTTGAATTCGCCAAATATACGAATTTTCAACAAAAGAGTCGAATCTTCAACTAAAACAGATTAATTTTCAACGAGAAAGATGAATTGTTAACCAAGAAGATAATTTTCTGCCAAAATAGTTAAAGTTAAACTTCTAAGCAATTTAAATGTATTTTTTTATAAATTCTACAAGGATATTGAAATAGCCTTCAAATCTTACAGATTATTTTTTGAGAATTTTGGAAATCTCTTTGAATATGTATTCTCTTTAAATTAATTTTTCGAAATTAATAATCATTTAAAATTTTTCCAGGAATCCTAAAAAAATTTGTTTATTACTTTAAATTATTTGTTTAACATTTTTTGAAATCTTTCTGAATCAAAATGAAACCCTGAAATATTGTTCTCTTCAAACCTTTCAAAATTCTTAAAAATTTTCTTTTTTTTTGAATCGTGTTACATTTATCAATATAGTTTAAACTGACGTTGCAGTTGATAAAATAAAACAGTAGATTCATCTATAGAATCTAGTGGAATAATTGCCACCTCAATTCTTAAAAATCCTTTGCAATCTTTTGAAATCTTCTTAAATTTTCATTCAAAATTAATTTAAAAAAAAATCATTCGAAATTTTCCTAATAATAATCTTTAAACGATTTTTGATTCCCTTGAAACCTTTCAAAATTCGTATGAAGCTCTTTTTTTTGTAATTTTCCAAAATCTACATTTTGTTTTAAATCTTTTGAAACCTTTTAAAATTTTTAATTATTTTCGAATCTTTTCAAAACTTCAAAATATTTTTTGTAATGTTTAGAAGTTTTCCTAAAATTTGTTTAAAAATCTTTTAAAATAAAAAAGAGTTGCTTTTAAATCATCCATAAAAAATGTACATTTTGTTTAAGAAAATTTGAAATCTTCTCTAGTTTTAAATTATTTCCGGATCCATTTAAAAATTCTAAATATCTTATGAAAGCATTCAAAGTTTCCCTACAAATTTTTAAGCACCTGCGAAAAAGAAAAATATTGTCTTAAAATTTTCGAGATTCTTTTTCGACATATTTTGAAATATTCAAAACATGACAAAGCTCACAAATTATTATAGTGTGATAGAAAATGTCAGAAAAAAAGTACTTCTCAATTTTGAATAATAATTTACAATTAAAATGTTCTATTTTATCAATAACATCAAGAAAAAGTTATTAAACAAAATTTATCATGATATAAAATTACTTATTTGGAAATTTTGATTCACTGCATTGATGGTGGAGAATATTCGTAATTATTATTGATAGATAAATACATATAAGCTCATGTAGTATAGACACAAAGTTAAAAGCAAACTGAAAACAGCCACTAACATTCAAATTCACGCAGTGTCGCAACCAATCAGGTTTTCGACAACAATGTATCTCGAAAGCATTGTTGTGGATTCTCCTCATCGTCGATTGGATGCATAATAAAACTGACAAAAAATTAGAAATTTACTAATGTAAAATTTTATTCATTTAACCAAAGCCAGACATACTCCACAGAATTAAAATTTGTTTTTGACATGAGCAAAAGTAACTTTATTTACAAATATCAATCGAAAGGATTTTTTAACAAAATAGTTAAATTTTCTACCCATAAAAGACGAGAAGTGAATCTTCAACTGAAAAATATATTATTTCTAACAATAATGAAACAGCTATATTTGGAGTCAAAAAATTAATTTTCAACAAAAAACGACTTATTATGAATTTTTAACATAATAATTCAATTGTCAACCAAAAAAATGAATTTTCTACAAAAAAAAGACCAAGTTTCAACAAAATGGATGAATTTTTTACAAAATAGTTAAATTTTCAACCAAACAGATGACTTCCAACCAAGAAGATAAAATGTCTATAAAAAATACACATTTTCGAAAGAAATGGAATAGTCACATTTTCAGTCAAAAAATTAATTGTCAATAAAAGAAACTAATTTTCAATTGAAGAAATGAATCTTAAACCAAAAAGATTAATTTTGTAACAAAACAGATATATTTTCAACCGAATTATGAATTTTTAAAGGAATTTTAACCTAATAGTTAAATTTTCAAGCAAAGAAATGCATTTTCAACTAAAAAGGTGAATTACTCTCCAAGAACATTAATATTTTACCACAGAAGGTAGTCACATTTTCAAGCAAATTAATTTTGAACAGCAATAATGAATCTTCATAAAAAAAACGAATTTTTAACCCAGTAGTTGAATTTTCAACCCAAAAGATGAATTTTCCACACAAAAAAAATTTTTGAAAAAAAGATGAATTTTCAACAAAATAGTGAAATTCTCAACCAAACAGATGAATTTTTGAACAGGAATATTAAATTTCTATCAAAAAATATAAATTGTTCAAAAGAAAATGGATGTTAGATTTATAACCAAAAAGATGAATTTTCAACTAAAGTTATAAATCTTAAAAAAAAGTAATTTTTAACAGGAGAATTCAATTTCCAACCAAATAGTGCATTTTTTTATCAATCATGATAGAATCTAAACCAGAAATATAGTGGTAGACATTTAACCAAAATACAGAAGTTTTCCAGTAAATAGCTGAATGTTCAAGTGAAGAAGATACATATTAAACCAAACAAAGAATAGTTAAATTTTCAGTTAAAAAAATTCATAAAAAAAACAACGGATTTTCAACAAAATAGTTCAATTTTTAAGCAAAGAAGTTAATTTTGAACTAAAATAATGAATCTTCAATTAGAAAAAGTAATTGTTAACCCAAAAGTTGAATTTTCACTGAAAAAGACGAATTGTCAATTAAATAGATGAATTTGCAACAAAATATTTAACTTTTCAACCAAACAGATACATTTTTAACTAAGAAGGTTAAATGTCTACCAAAATCGATAAATTTTTGACAAAAAATGGAGTGGTTAAATTTTTAGTAAGATAAATTAATTTCCAATTTAAAAAAACTAATTTTCAATCAAAGAAATTGATTTTCAACAAAAAAGATTAATTTTCACAAAATACGTAAAATTTCAACCAAAAATATAATTTTTAAAGGTATTTTAAACCCAATAGTTAAGTTTCATATTAAAAAAATGTATTTTTAACAAAAATGTGAATTTGTCACCAGCCAGATTAATTTTCTACCACACAAGACATAGTTTCAACGAAATATAGAAAATGTTCAAACAAATATCTGAAATTTTAACTAAAGAAGGTAAAAGTTGAACCAAACACGGAACAGTTACAATTTCAGTCATAATATTATGTAATTTAGGAAAAACAAAAAATTTTCAACCAAGAAGTTAAATTTTGAAAAAAAGTGTTTTCAACTAAAATGATGAATCATCAAGCAAAAAAATGAATTTTCAACAAGTCAGTTCCACTTTCAACTAAGTAGTTGAAAGTAGATGTTGTAGATGTAGTTTTAGGAGAAAGATTCTGGGACCAACGTAAAATTGACAGGATGATTCGAGAAAGAACTTATTTAAATACCGTGTTAAATTCCAGATTTTTCCGTTTCTTTCTGAGAGGTATTCATCTTGAAAATGTATTGCTTATGTTTTTTTGATGTTAAAAAAATATTAAAAGTTTGTTGTCGGATAATTCCACACACGGAGAGATGTATTTGTTAATGAGAAAAATTATCTGCTAATATTAAAAAATTGGAAGTGAATAAAAAAAAAATGTCATTCATATTGTATTTACTGGAATAAAGATACTTCTGTAGATCATATTTCATATACAATTTTTTCAAATCATATACAATTTTCTGTAAAATCTACAACAAAATATTGGAAAACGAACCGAGTTTTTTTATTTCTTTAGCAAAGTTTCGCTGATAATAAAATTTTTTTAAATAATGTGATCCAGTTTGTCTCTTCCAGTCGTGAAATGGTCCAGAAGATGTTGGGTGAGCTTTGTAAAATGGAAACATCCACATTGCATAATAGTTGGCAAAAACAGTATTCGCAGTATCTTGGACCAAGGAAGAAATCAGGCAAGTAATTAAAAATAAAAATATAAAGAAAATGATTTAAAGATCAAATTAAAATCAGATTTTACACATAAACTTTTTTTATATTTCAGGGAATATATACTCTGTTGGTACAGGGTAACTCAATTGCTGATAATTTAAGAAGACATTTGGTACAATTATCTTTGTCGATTACCTGCATGAGAATGAGCTTGACTACAAAATGGGGTCTTTACGCTTGGGAGAATCTTGAAGAATTTTCAGTCGACAACCACTTGCTCATTTCTCCCTGTTCTTTCAAGGGTCGAGCAATCACAGAATCCAACATACAGGTTTGGGGCCGTCCATAAACTACGTTACCAATTTGATGGGGGGGGGGGCACCCAAAACTACGGTTTTTAAAGGGCTGGATAGGGTGAGGTCATTGAAAGTAACGTTACGAACTTAGAGAACGTTTAGTATATTTCCTGATGATAACTATTAAGCAAGTTTGCGCATTTTACGTAAGATGGTTCTCCCCTTTTCACCTTCTTAGAAGCATACCTCTTTTTCCCCTTGTTTTCAAGAAACTTCCCCCTTTTCACATTTTTCCCCCTGGATGCAAACAGAATTAATAGAACCCGATAAGGAAATCGAACTATTTTTGGCTAAAAGTTCATTCTTTCTCATTGAAAATTATACTTTTATATTTTTATTTCGGAACTCATCTCGTTTGGCAGAATATTTTACGATTTGTTTCAAAATTTAATTATTTTCTTGAAAACTCAACTACTTTGTTAAAATAATTTTTTATTGAACTGGGAATGTAACTATTCTAGTTTTCGTTGAAAACTGGTATTTTTAATTAAGAATTGATCTTTTAATTTGAAAATTAAACTATTTGGTTGAAAATTCCTGTATTTTGTACGAAATTCGTCTTTTTCTTACAGAAAACGTATCTTCTTGGTTCAAAATGCATCCCTTTTGAATAAAAATGATACTAATTGGTTGAAATTGAATCTATTTTGGTTAAGGATTCAACTATTTTGTTAAAAATTCTTCTTCTTTGAATGGAAGAACTGTTTTAGATTTGCGATTGAAATCTTCTTGGTTTAAAGTTAAATCACTTGGAATAAATACTTTTTGTTCATAATTTTAGTTGAAAATTCAACTATTTGGTTGCAAATAAACTTTTTTGTTGAAAATTCATATTTCCTTATTCAAACTTCAACTTTAGTAGAAAATTCGTCTTTTTTGCTTGAAAATTAACTATTTGGGTAGGAAAAAATCCATTTGGTTGACAAAAAAATCGTCTCTTTTGGGTAAATTTAACAGGTTAAGATTTCTTTTTTTTCAATAAAATTTAATTTTTTTAATAACCCAAGATAGAAAAATAGCCTAAAATTGGTAATGGAATTTATGGACGGCGCTTTGAATTAAAAATTATTTATATTCAAAAGCTTTCAATCTGAAATCATTCAATTTCGAGATTCTTCAATTAACAATAAATCTGTTCAATTCTGAACGCTTTGAATTAGAAGTTATACGATTCTAACTCCTTTTTAATGAAGTCCTACTTTCAAAACTTCAATTCAAAATATTGTCCTTTTTCAAAATTTTAAGTAATCTAAAATTGTTTGATTTGGAAGTTTTTCAGTTAAAAATCGTTCAATATATACCTATATAATTGCAAGCGCTTTCGTTTTGAAATTAATAATTATTCCTTCATAACATTAAAAAACTGTTATCATTTTAAAAAATGGGATAATAGATTTTTTAATTGTTTATATTATTAATGTTATGAAATGAAAATTTATTTTTGCTAGTTTCTAAAATAAATATTATTTTTTTTTTCAGGAATACGTGAGCGACGTAACTCAAAAATTCCTTCCTTCAAATCACTCACCCTGGCAAGTGCTCGTCATCAACGTTTTCATCAGAGGGGTGGAAAATCAATTTTGCCTTGTACGAGTTCATCATCTTCTTCTTCGTCAAGAAAATTTGACCTTGGCAGATTTTCTGCCACTAAAATTTTCTCAAGAAAACTGTGCCTGCCAGGAAACCGATTCTCCATTCACGAATCTTTATTCTGAACCTTCCGCTCTTCCTCGACTCCACCAGAAACTCACCGAAAGCTTCAGCAACACCTGGAATGAATTTTTATGCAATAATGATCCACTTGAGAGACCAGAAATTCTCAAGAAACAAATCGGCTTTTTTCTTTGCATCAAAATTGGTGTTTTAATCATGGTGTCAACGATGAAAGTTCTCACGAGGTAATTATTTATAAGGGAACGTCCATTAATTACGTAAGGATCATTTCTAAAATTGTATACCCTCTTTCCCCCTATTGTAAGGATTTATAAGATGTTTGAGACCCCCTTCCCTCTTTTTAAGTAAGATTTCATATTCGTTGGTTAATATATCAACAAAATATCAATATTAAAAGTTTAGGATATTTCATACGATTCCGACACAGAAAAAAAAAAGTCTTAATACAATACCAAATATGGGCTTGTTTTAAGGTGTAACAAAAAGAAGACAGCATTTGCTAAAAACTAGAATAGGATTAAGGCTTTAAAAGAAAGCGATTCAGAAACTAAAGTTGAGACGTTGCATGGGCTGAAAAGTAGTCGCAAGCCAGAATGTGGGCTTGAATGTAACTGCTATACTGTCTAAAACTAGCCGTAAGCCAAAACGTGGGCTTGAAGAAAGCGTTATCGCAGACTAAAATATAGAAGGACTAAAGCAATAATAAATATATATAATTTTGTTTCTTGTCATGAGACTATAAAAAAATTTACATTTAATACTGAAACATACGGAACTCTTGTTTCATTTGCTGTGAAATAACCTAATTGCGATCCAATCATAATGTGAAGAGTTGTATAGATTATAGGTGTCGAGACGAGAACCGCGACTATATGACTGTGCGGTGAATAACATTAACAAGAGTATATGATGAGATGTACTAACCTCGAATATGGTTGAGAATATGTTAAATTAGGTTTATTAAATAGAGCAGGTTAAATAAGATATAATTTCACTTAATAAAAACTTATAATTGACGCATTTCGCATGCTTGGCGTGGCGTCTATTTTCCTGCTCCTGTCACAACTGCGAGAAGACGTTAGATTTTTCAATCTCGCTTCTAGAGGGCTAAACGGTAGCCTCAATATCGTCTTCTTTTTAACTGCGAAGATCTTGCTGTCTTAATAAGTCTAGTGGGGCTTGTTTCAAGATGAATATTTGCAAAGAAGCCATATCAATGGATTAATTTTAGTTCTAAGCCGATAAGGCCTTCTTTTAAAACGATATTCATGCTCTCATTTAGTATTGGGCTTAATTTAAGGCAAAAATAAAAACAAGACCAACCCAACTTTAAGACTTTTTTTTTCTGTGGAAGGATCAAGAGAGGTTTCACAGACTTGAAATGATTTGAAAGATTTTAAAATTTTGAAGGAATTACAAGATTTTGAGGGAATTTCAGGAGTTAAATCAGATTCGAGAAGATTTTAGGGGATATCAAAACACCTTGAAGGATTTCGACGGACGTTCAGGGATTTTAAGGAAATAAGAAGGATTTCCTCGGATTGCAAAGGATTTAAAGGGATTTAAAGAGATTTTAAAGGATTTAAAAATTTTCTGAAATGTTTCAATAGAAGTCATAGGATTTTGAAGCATTTTAAGAGAGACGGAAGTAATTTCACGAATTTGGAAGGATATCACGAGATTTCAATTAGATTTCTGAAGACCTGAAGGAATTTCATAAGATTTCAAAAGCTCTGAGGGTCTTCAACGGATTTAAAGAGATTTCAAATTATTTTAAAGGATTACTCAAGGAATTTTACAAGATTTTAAGAAACTTTAAAGAGCTTCAACAAATTTCAAAATATTTTACGGGATTTCAAGAGATGTTGAATAGGGTGGGCCGAATTACACGAAAGTTTCCGAATCGAATCACATCAGCGCGGAAAAGTGGCTACTCGTCGCCCTGATCGCAATTAATTTTTTTTCTTCAAATCGGACCATATCTTCCGGTCGCACATCGTGTTCAAAGTTTCGAAAAATCGTTAAAAATTGAACACGTTTTGAGATTTTTTCTTAGTAAGTTATAGTGATCGAATTTCATTCAAAATCGGTATGTGTCCTCTTTTAAATATCCTTCGACTAAAAAAAAAACATTTCCCTTCACATCCCCCTCTCCTGTAAGGGAGGAGAGGTATGGGCAAATATCGTAAAAAAGAGCTATTTTACGGTCATTGTTTTTGTCGTGTGAAGTGTGCTGGTGCGGTCTGCTAAGACGTTAAAAGCGTTGAAAAATATCATATGTGACGTGCGCCGAAGTAGAGATCCTCAAGGGAGAGTTGAGACGCGGGGTACTCAAATTCTGATTGGTGCCGCTGTACCGGAACCCGCTTTTCTAAAAATGGCCCGCTTTTAAAATAGAGTGTTGATTCCACAACGGATTTAATACAAAATAAAGAGAATATTGTTGAATTAAACATTTAAAATAAATGAAATGTTATTAAATATCACTTTCAGACATACATATTATACAAATTTCCATAAATGATATTTGATAAATAAATACATTTTGTAGGTTGGAAGCAAAGCTTTGGTTGGATAAGGTTATACATACAAAGAAAGTAAAAATAAATTGTAGGAAAGGATGAAGATTTGTTCAATTTTACGAAAACAGTGTTAATTAATTTTCTTTTACTCACTGGTGAACTCTGAAATGGCATCTATCATGATTTGTCACTTGCTTTCCAATCTGCTTGATTGATATTCTGAATCCACAATTCTCGAAGTTTGGGATCTCGCGGAATTTGTTTCTAGGAAAACCCGTTTTTAGATAAATTATTACAGTATAAAATACAGCAATTTACCATTTTTGCAAAACACTTAAATCTCACAAAAATATTTTCAATATTTTTCTTCGGAAAGTAGGTTATACACAACCTCTTTTTAACTTCTTTATTAATCACAAAACTCGCATATCACTTCACACATCATAGCTTCAATATAAATAAATTCAGTGAAATTAGTTATAATAAATAATGGGCCTACATGACGCAGTTTTCATTTTTTGATCCTTTTGCTTAAACACGAAAATTTCTCTAGGCTCGCTCGCGTGCTGTCACGTATTGCGCTACACGTAATTTTTCGAACTTTTCGCGCCGCAGTGAAATATCAAGTTCCGGTACAGCGGCGAGCATTGGAGGGGGAAACGTGTCTCAACTCTCCCTAGAGGATCTCTACGCCGAAGAAAAGGGGCTTACTCTGAAAAGTGAGATTTTTCAGGGCGAGCGGTCGAAGTCGACCCGATAGAAGCGACTTTTAGGAGAGAGGGAAGATTCACGAAATCTTCCCTCTCCACTTGCCACTGCATTCTCACGCATATAGCGGCGCCGCTCACGGACGGGTTATAGATGAGACGCGGAGATGTAGTGGTGAGTAGTGGGAGATGATTCACGGGATCTCGAGGCCTCGAGCTCTCGAGCGAAAGCCCCATTTTTCGCGTACCTATCAACTCAACTATTAGCAATAATAACGTTCGGAATTTTTTTTCGATGGTTTCATTAAAAAGAGCAACTCAAAAACTATTGAAAGGTGTAAAAACCTCGATTTCGATTTTTTTAGAGTAAGCCCCCTTTCTTCGGCGCACGTCACATATTTAGAACAGTCTTACGTAAATGTACACCAGCCGCAATATGTTGGGACTGGTGGGGGGAGGTGAACCTCAGCGAGGGCTGGCCAATGGTCAAGCTGGGTGGGCGGCAGCCGGTTCTAGGAATTCGCCTTACAGCTGCAACAAAACAATAGATAAATGTACCTGTGATCAGCCGGTTGCAATCGTCTGTTCTTGTCCTATCGACAGGAAAGTTCCTGTGATAGAGAAAAAATTTCTTTATGCACATCAGCATCACAGAATTGGTAAGATAGGAACAGTTGACCAAAAGAGAGTGAAAAGATTAAGAAGAAGCTGTCAAGAAGACAAAAACAAATAAGACAAGAGGTTCAGGACACAGAATTTCATATTAAGTTCAGATCACCCTCTGGGACTCAAATGAGAACATGCTTGCCAATACTGCTCTTGCTGGTGACAGGTACGGCATATCAGACAGGGCAATGGCAGCTATCGCCTCCAGTATTCCCCCCGACTTGGGCGTGATATCTGAAACAAATAAAGCACAGGTTATTCACAAGAATAAAATAAGACGGGCGAAGTCTTTAGTTCGAAGTAACTTAAAGAATGAGCCGTTAGACAAAGCTGACGTACATCCTAGAGGCCTATACTTCGATGGGCGCTCAGAGGACACTCTTGTAATTGAGACAGAAGGTTTTGAAAAGTATATCAAGCTCACGAAAGAGGAGCACATTTCAGTAATTAAGAAACCAGGCTCCGTCTTTCTCTTTCACGCTGTACCTATTTAAAAAACAGCCTCTAGTATCCTTGATGAAGCTTATGCTAAAGGTATCGACCTATCTGATGTTCGCATCGTTGGAAGTGACGGTACGAATACTAATACTGACTGGAAAGGGGGTGCCATAAGAATTTCAGAGTTATTCCTTGAACGACCTTTCAGTGGTCTGTTGGCTTCCTTCACTGCAATGAACTTCCTTTGAAGCACTTAGTTGAAAAAGTGGATGGTAAAACTGAGGGACCAAGAAGCTTTTCAGGAACTATTGGTAAGATTCTAAAAGATTGTGACAAATTGCCTGTGGTATCCTTCCAGAAAATTCCGTGCAGTCTTCCTGAAATTGACACCAAAATTCTAAGTAAAGACCAACCGTACTTGTTTGAGATCTGTAAAGCAATCAGCTCTGGCACCTGTCATTCAGATCTTGCAAATCGTGAACCAGGGCCTCTGAATCACTCTCGTTGGCTGACTGCTGCTAATAAGTATCTTCGACTCTTCATATCTTACAGAAAACCTTCAGCAGAGTTAATCCACATCACAACTTTCATACTGAAAGTTATGCACCATTGTGGTTCACTATAAAGACAAAACTACTTCTTGAAGATGTACCTAAACATTTGTATGAAGCAATTCAGCTGTCGATGTACTTACCAGAACATCTCAGGCGTGTTGCTGATACTGTAATCCAAACCAATGGATATTTTGCCTATCCAGAAAATCTGCTGGTTGTAATGATCACAGATCCTCGAGATGGTATCAAAGAACTTGGGTCGAGACGTATCCTGGAACCAAAACTGACTGATAACCACAAAATATATAAGACAATTTAAAGTACCACAAATTAATTTCAAAGCTACAGACTACACAGAAATGATTGACTGGAGTGCAGTTAAACTTACCTGTCCTTCTATTCTCCCTGAAGAGTACGATGAAGATTGCATTAGTGACTTCATTGTCAAGAAAGAGTTCCCCGAAAAAGACCTCCAGAAACATTCCCCTTTCCGAACCACACACAGGCAGTAGAGAGGACTGTGAAAGCAGTCAGAGAGGCAGCCGCCACTGTATGTGGTGCGGAGAACAGGGATTGTTTCATCCGATCCAAGCTAAAGTCCAGACAATTAATGCCGACTTTTACCACCAAGGATGACTTTAATACATCAAGTTTTCAAGTACCACGCCCAAGTTATGGTTGGTTTGTTGGGTAGGGCGTAGGTAGAACTCGCGGTGCAACCACCTTCACGTGGTGAGTTCTGAGTCGCTCTTATAAGCACAAAAGTTTCTAGGAGCGGGCGAAGAGCTGCACACTTCACACGAGGAAAACAACGACCGAAAAATGTCTTTTTTTATGATATTTGCCCCTCTTCCTCCACCCTTACGGGAGAGGGGGATGGGGAATGTTTTTTTAGTCAAAGGACATTTAGAAGAGGTCACATACCGATTTGCGAGCGGAAAATATGGTCCGATTGAAAAAAAAATCATTGCTATCAGGGAGACGAGTAACAATTTTTCCGCGCTATTACGATTCGATTCGGAAACTTTCTTATAATTCAGCCCACCCTAATGTTGAAAGATTTCGACAGATTTTTAGGGATTTCAAGGAATTTGGAACGATTTCTGCGGATCGCAAAGGATTTGCAGGGATTTCGAGAAATTTTAAGAGATTTAAATGGGGTTCAATGATTTCATGGCGTATTTCAGAGGATTTTAAGTGATCAAAAAAGATTATAATTGAATTCCATGGAATTGCGGAATATTATAAAGGATTTCGAGAAATTTTGAGAAAATCGATAATTTCACGCAATCCTTTATAATATTCGGAAATTCTATGGAATTCAGTTGCAATCTTTTTAAATCTCTTAAACCCCTGTGAAATACCATAAAGTCATTGAACCCCATTTAAATCTCTTGAAATTCCTCGAAATCCCTTTACATCCTTTAAAAGATTAAGAGATTTCAAGAGATTCGGAAAGGTTCCCACGGATTTCAAAGATTTCAAATGATCTCGTAACATTTCAAAATATTATCTCGGAAATATATATATATATATATATATATATATATATATATCTAAAAATATATCTCAAAACATTTTAAAGGATTTCCACAGTTTTTAAAAAATTCCAAATTAAAAATCTTCATATGATGAAACTAATTTTTAAGAGATTGACCAAATTTTTAAAAAAATTCACGACATTTTAAAGAATTTCCAAGATTTCCAGAGATTCCACGAGATTTCATGCAAGGTGTACACCAGATTTCAAGATTTACATAACACAGAAAAAAATAAGGGTGCGAAACGTTGCAGGTAATCGTTCAAGCAGGGTCGATTTTTTTCAGTTTTTTTAATCAGTCAGCTGATTACTCCAAACTGAAGTAAACTTATCGTGGTTACAGACCTTTAACGTGCTGCCTCCAGCGGAGTCCACCGAAGATATCTGCGATTCACCACGAAAAGTTGACCTCAGTTTGGTGTGCCAACCTCGCTTTTAACCTGCTTGACTGATTACCTGCAATTTTATCCTCAGTTTTTTCTGTGAATAAATGCTTTTCCCCCTCCCGTGAGTAAGGATTTGTAGGATTTTCTATACCCTTTCCCCCGGAAAAAATCTTACGTACTTAATGGACGCTCCCTAAAAAAAATATAAAGCTGAAGAAAAAAAACGAAAATTTAAAATAAATTTCAGGAAGTATAGAAAAGTCGAGGGTCTCAGGATCATAGAGATTCTTCCAGTTCTCCGAAGGGAAGCATGCGCCAGGAATTTCACATTACGAGTTGTTTTCAATGCATTTCTGACATCTTTAAATCCACTTCAATTTTCACGATTCATCATGTCATGGATTTGGTACCTGGCTGTGACTCTCAGTCTGAAGATGCCAATTCTAACTCTCAGAGAATTAAAAGCTCTGAAATCTCCTCACAAACATTATTATCCAGACACACTAACTTCAGTTTTGTCTTGCTATTTACCATTAATCTTTCAGGTAATTTGCAACAACTTTTTATATTTAAACATATATGTGAGCGTTCGTATGGAAAGGGCCTTTATGTTAGGTATGAAGATACGTATAGGTTCATGTAGCTATATAAATTATCGACATTTTAAGCCTGAGAAGAACCCTTCAGGTTAAAAAACAAGATTTTGAAGCGTTTTCAAAATTGGAACCTCGGAAAACAGCTTTTCGAGAAAAACGCATCCAAACTTAGCCTGTGCCATGACAGGCCGTTCATAAACTACGTAATCAATTTTAGGAGGGAGTGGGTCGCGCCAAAATAAATGTTATCAAAATGGGTGAATTTCGTGACTTCATTTTCAGACTTAACACTCTTTCCCCTACTTTCCATTTTTAAAGATTTTTTCTTTTCTAACGGTTTTCTAGAAACTTCGTATACGTTTTCTAGGTCACTGGAACTCAATTCAGGGTCTGCTTGACCCCATCAGGTCAGGATCAATTAAGGTCATTCCAAGTCAAATTAAAAAAAAACGTTCAAGTGGAGAAAACCACGATTCTTATACGTTTTTTGGGTCGCTGAATCTGAATGCAGGGACTGCTTGACCTCATCAGGTCAGGATAAAGGTTATTCCAAGGTCGAATTGGAAAAAAACGTTTAATCGGAGAAACCAACGATTCTATATAGATTTTTGGAGTCGCTGAAACAGAATCCGGAGTCTTTTTGACCCCATAAGTTCAGGCTCAAGGTCATTACAGATAAAATTGTTTAACAAATTTTAAGCGGAAAAAAAACCGATTCTTATACGTTTTTTGGGTCGCTAAATCCAAATGCGGGGTCTGTTTGACCCCATCAGGTCAAGATCAAGGTTATTCCAGGGTCAAATTGGGAAAAAACGATGAAGCGGAGAAAGCCACTATTCTATATATTTTTAAGGACGCTGAATCGGAATTCGGGGTTTGTTTGAATCCATCAGGTCAGGTTGAAGGTCATTTTAAGGTCAACTTTGTTTAATTATCACCTGAAGGTCAAGTCATTCTCTTGATCTCCTAAGGCTGTTATCTCGTCCTGATAACTGGAAGATGACCTGTGTGAAAGTTGTTGAGCTAAGCCCCTAAGCCCCTAAGCGCACGTGTTATTATGCTTTTTTTCGAACATGAAATATACCCACTTCCGGTTACTTTCAGAACATGAGTACAGTGCCAGTAGATCCAGTAAAGGTCCTTAGTATCATCTCCCAATCAAACCCGAGAATAACTATTTTCAATAATTTAAAAAAATGATAATTTTGGTAGTCAGAGGGCAAAACATTTTTAAAAAACAGGGGTTTTCAGCCAAAGTCGACGTTTGAAAAACTCTGAAAAAAATCACAGATATTCTTTCAACATTCTTTAATGCAATACATTTTCCTAAATTCCAAAATATTAAACAATTCGCTTTTTCCAATACCCGCGATGGAAATGCGACTTCGGAGGCTCGTCTTGATACTACGAAGTTGTCGATTTTTCAACTGATGACGTCACAGTGGTCGAAGTGAGTTTACTTTTCCCACTAGTAGGAAAAGTACTCACTTCGACCACTGTGACGTCATCAGTTAAGGAATCGACAACTTCGTCGTCTCTCGACGACCTCCTCAGCCGCGCTCGCGCGGCAAAGTTCACGCTCGTCTAGAATCGCCAACTTCTCCCACTCGATGCACAATATCCTATCTTACCGAAATTTATTTACAAATACTTTATCTTGAGAACAAATGAAGATAGGAAGTCGTTCAATTTCCCAAAATGAGAAGCTTTATGATGCGAGTACAATGCAATAATTAAATTCAGCCTAAAATCATTGTTACGCAAAAAATATAATTTTTTATATTTCTAACTTTAATCAGTAATGGCGCGTGGGTGGCACAGCGGGACAAGCGGTAGAAAAAAGGTACCTGTTCGATGACAATATTAACTTCAGAAGCAAGCCGACTCACCCTGAATAGATGTGACAACAGAGTTAATATTGTCATCAAAGAGGTACCTTTCTTCTACCACTTGTCCCACTGTGCCACCCACGTGCCATCACTGATTAAAGTCAGAAATATTCAAAATGATATTTTCTGCGTAACGATGATTTTATCATAAATTTAATTGTTGAACTGCATTTGCATCACAAAACTGCATATTTTGAGCCGTTAAACGGCTTTCTATGTTCCTGCGTTCTCAAGATAAAGTAGTGTTTAAGGAATGTTGAAATAATATCGGTGAATGTATTCAGATTTTTCCTAACGTCGACCTCGCTCTAGGAACAGATGAAAGTCGATGCTTTAAAAAGGAGGCCAAAAATACTTTTTTTTTGTGATGTTTTGAGCTCTCACTTTTGTCCCCGACTTTGGAAACGAACATAAGGGACCTTTTCATACGGACGACCACATATATGTTTATTCTTTTAAAATACTTATTATTTTCAGGCCGCTTTAGAACTTTTTTCCATCACGTCAAAAGTTGTGGGAGCACCCAGAGCAATACTCGAGGAGCTTTTTTTAAAACATGCCCAAAACAATCTCCTGCAGACAATTTCGCCTTGCGGGAGAAAAGTGGTGGCCTGGTCAGAGGAAGTTAATACCGAAATCCTTAGCAAAATTTCGAGTGTAACTGGTGCCAATGAAACTGAAATTCTTTTGGCAGCCACTGTGGATTCTTTAAAAGAGTATTTTAGACACTCAGGGCTTGAAATTCCAGAAGAGGTATTGGCGACTGCCAAATTCGTCAGCCAAAGAGCCCTTTTTGTCCAAAATCACGAAGCTAGGGGTCTTGTGTGTCTTGCTCTTCCCACACGAACTCCATTATTTGAGGATGACCTTATCGAAATTCTCCAGGTTGTTAACAAAAAAAATATATAATTTTACTTTTACTTTCGCTTCATAATAATTAGTGCCCGGAAAAGTCTAAAAATAACAGTTTTATGTCAAACTCTTGCTTTTTTGAGAAATTTCGAGTCACGTACACCCATTTGTGAGGGTCCGTAAGTTTTGACCCCCCTCCCCCCTCTTACTTACGATTTTCATTTTAAATAGAAAACAGTCCAATTAAACAAAAGAAACGTATTTCCAACAAAATAGTTTAGTCCTCAATCAGCGAAGGTTCATTTTCGACCAATCAGTTGCATTTTTAATCAAAATGATAAAATTTCCACCAAAAAAAGATTAACTTTCAAGTGAGGAATTTTTAACCAGAGTTAATTTCTCAATTAAGAGACATTTTTTAGTCAATAAAGAAACAAATTTTTATCCAAAATATTACATTTTCAAGACAAAAAGAGGAGATTTCTACAAAACAGTTTAAAAGTAAGCCACAAAATTGAATTATCAACCAAAAAGATGAATTTTCAACCAAAAATATTCATTTCCTACTAAAAAAGACGAGTTCTCAACAAAATACATAAATTTTTAACCATCTAGTTATTTTTTCAACCAAAAAGATTAATTTTCTACCACAAAGGATGAATTTAAAAAAAAAAAAACATCATTTTTGAATCAAATACTTTAATTTTTGATAAAGGGTCTAGCCGGATAAGATAGTCAAATCTGCCTTGTAGGGAACCTCTATAACTAAATACAACCTCATATTCGGCATGTATAGAAACCCTTTTTTCTAGATTTTCAGACCCCTAGATCCCCATGGGGCAACATGGGACACCATTGAGTGCTGGCGAGTTTTTTTGCAATATCTCGGTCAATTTTTGAGCTAGGAAAAATAAAAAAAAGCAAATTGTAGGGTTTTTCAAGCCCTATAAAGCTATAAAGCCGAACAAATTTTTCGCGCGAAATTCAAATTTTTACAGGCGTCTGAAAACTTCAAAAATTTTTATATCGGAAAAAAAGACCGACTCCTCGCTAAAAAAAAAATTATGTTATGTATTTTTGGCTAAAAAATTCCTGTGATTTTTTTAAGATTTTTAAAAGTGGTGGAACGACCTCAAAAAAAATAAAAACCACTAAAAACTGCGTTTTTTGCCTCTAGCTCTTTCTACATAATTCTTACTATGAAACCAATCACACCATCGTATTCTGCGTAAAAAAATACAACGAAAACGTCTATTAATTTTTTGAAAATAATTTTTGGCAGCCCTTCGAAAATTTAGCAAATAAAAACGATGAGCCCGGCTCACATGCAGTGCAGACATTCCAGATTTTCACTTCTTCCAATTGCAAGGGAAACCCAACGTAGAATACAATGGCGCAATCAGCTTCATCATAAAAATTATCCAGAAAGCGTCAGAAGCGAAAAAATACAGAAAAGTTCGGTTTTTGGACATTTAACGCTCTATAGAAAAATATTACGATGAATCCGATTGCGCCATCGAATTCTACTAGAAAAAATATATCAGGAATTATGTATTTCTTTTGCTATAGTAATTTTAATAGACCTTCACAAATTGAGCATGTAAGATCATTGGAACCGACTCAGTGACAATAAATAAAACGATAAGCCTCCCGCTCAGTCACCTGGCCCTCAGGGGTGTATGGCTATTTAGGAGGGCTCTGTAACACAGTTCATACATTTAGATTTCCTTATTGCAAAAATGACGTTAAAAATCATCAGTCATTAAGGTCTACCAACATTTATTTCCAAAAAAATAATACACGTTTTTGATGTATTTTTGTACGTGTAAATACGATGGCGTGGTTGGTTTCATCGTAGGATTATGTAGAAAGAGGTAGAGGCGAAAGACCACTCAAAAACACCGTTTTTCGTCTCTAGTTCTTTCTAAATAGATCCTGCGATAAAACCGATTGCGCCATTATACTCTACGCAAAAAAAAGACATCGAAAACGTGTATTACATTTTTGAAAATAATTTTTGTGAAATGACAATAATTTTTAATATTTTGAACCGAGCCGATCGTTTTTATTTGCTGAATTTTTGCAAAAACGATCGGCTAGGCTCACAATATTAAGAATTATCGTTTTATTTATTATCACTGTGAGTCGGTTCCAATGATCTTACTTGCTCAATTTGTGAAGGTCTATTAAAATTGCTTTAGCAAAAGAAATACATAATTCCTGATATATTTTTTCTAGTAGAATTCGATGGCGCAATCGGATTCATCGTAATATTTTTCTATAGAGCGTTAAGTGTCCAAAAACCGAACTTTTCTGTATGTTTTCGCTTCTGACGCTTTCTGGATAATTTTTATGATGAAACTGATTGCGCCATTGCATTCTACGTTGGGTTTCCCTTGCAATTGGAAGAAGTAAAAATCTGCTATGTCTGCACTGCATGTGAGCCAGGCTCATCGTTTTTATTTGCTGAATTTTCGAAGGGCTGCCAAAAATTATTTTCAAAAAATTAATAGACGTTTTCGTTGTATTTTTTTACGCAGAATACGATGGTGCGATTGGTTTCATAGTAGGAATTATGTAGAAAGAGCTAGAGGCAAAAAACGCAGTTTTTAGTGGTTTTTATTTTTTTTGAGGTCGTTCCACCACTTTTAAAAATCTTAACAAAATCACAGGAATTTTTGAGCCAAAAATACATAACATAATTTTTTTTTAGCGAGGAGTCGGTCTTTGTTTCCGATATAAAAATTTTTGAAGTTTTCAAACGCCTGTCAAAATTTGAATTTCGCGCCAAAAATTTGTTCGGCTTTATAGGTTTATAGGGCTTGAAAAACCCTACAATTTGCTTTTTTTTATTTTTCCTAGCTCAAAAATTGACCGAGATATTGCAAAAAAACTCGCCAGCACTCAATGGTGTCCCATGTTGCCCCATGGGGATCTAGGGGTCTGAAAATCTAGGAAAAGGGGTTTCTATACATGCCGAAAATGAGGTCGTATTTAGTTATAGAGGTTCCCTACAAGGCAGATTTGACTATCTTATCCGGCTAGACCCTTTAATTAATTTTCTACTAAATAGTTGAACGTTTAAAGTAAAAAAGATCAATTTTAAACAGAAAATTTAATAGTTAAATTTGTATCACAAAATTAATTTCCAATTGTAAAAATAAGAACTTTCTAAAAAAAATTTGAATTTTCAACAAAAAAGTTAATTTTCCACCATACACTTGAATTTTTAATAGGATAGCTAAATTTCCAGTTGGAAAAATTATTTTGAACCAGAAAACGAGTGTTCAAAAATTAGTTGAATTTGTAATCCAAGAGATGAATTTTTGACTAAATCTATGAATCCTTAAACAAAAAAGTTAATTATGCAGAAAGTAGTTCAACTTTCACTCAATAAGTTGAATTTTAAATCTAAAAAGATGAATTTCTAACCAAAAATTTAATAATAGATATTTCATTAAAAAAAAAAAAATTAATTTTAGATCAGAAACTAAAAGTGATAAATTTGCAATCGAACAGTTGCCCTTTTAACCAACAAAATTAGTTTTCTGCAAAAAACGTCGAATTTCTAACAAAGTACACGAATTTTCAACCAAAAAGGATCAATTTTTAACCAAACATGGAATAGTCGAATTTCCAGCAAAAAAATGAATTTTCAAGTAAAACGATAAATCTTTGAATGAAAAAATTAATTTAATGAGGTTAAGGGAGACAGCATAGAAAAAACGTTGACCTACCCCCCCCCCCCCCTCCTACACACACACTCTAAAGACTTTACGTAATTTATGCACGGTCCTTAAGTGACAACTTTTCAAGTATTTTTAACTAATTGAAAATTGTGTGAACAATTATTATTTGAGAAAATATTTTATTTTCACTGTAGATCATAATGACGCAGCAACTTATTGTTGAGAATAACATTTTCTGTTTAAAAAATTTTGGAATTTTTTCAAAAATTAATAATCGTTTACCTTATAACACTTCTTATTTGCATAAGTTAATTGCTTCATCAATCCTACATAAAAAAAGTAAATATTGATAATTTACTAAATAAAGATTCAAACAAATAATTTTTAATTGTTCATACAATTGAAGTTCAACTTCAGAAATAAGAAAATATTATCAAATAAGCGGCATAGTGCAAGAGATTAAAAAAACTACAATTTTCTCTACCTTTCTACCTTTCCTATGAAAAGCCAAAAGTGAATAATTAATAATTTTTTAAATAACGGAAAAATATCTTAAACAAAAAAAACTCCTTAAATTTCGTTAAGTTCGTCATTCATTCTAAAAAACACTAACCTTTCATAATTTTGCAGGGAAAAAATGAGAAAAAATGGAAATTGTTTAAACAGCTGAAAAATGCCTTAAACAAGAAATATTATTTTCAACATTTAGTAGAAGTGCCATAAATAATTCCAGAAAATACTATCTTGCATTCTTTGAGGCATCTTAGGGGCAAAATAAAAAGGGGTTCAGAGGGTCAACATGAAAAATTTATTTTTATTAACAGTTAATGTCAAGTATGTTAATATTTACCGATTTAAAGAAAAGTGGAATTTATTTTTCCGGGTACCTCATAAATTGCGGAGGGAAAGGTCGATGCTCTCATGCAAATTGGATTTTTAAAATATTGTTCTTGCTTTCGAAACTGTGCTAAAAAATTTTTTTTTTATAAAGTATTGTTTGTTTTGTTGAATAAAATCATTTTTTTAAATTATTCTCAGTAGAGAAGCAATTAAACTATTATCTCCAACTAAAGAAACATCTCCATTAATAAATTTTACAAAATTCGAACCTTTCAGGTAATTCAAAGGAATATTCAAGATGCAAGATCTAAACAAAATGCCATCTACGCTATCACAGGGGCAGAAATATCCTTCGGATTATTGACGTCTTGCCTACCTTCTATTTTACTAAAAATTTTACTTAATCATCTCACCAGAAGGTATTCCATATCCTTAACACATGTAGATGGGGACTTACCAGTCGAGGGTGTTCACACAGCCGTTTACTGGAGGCCACCTCAGGGAAATTGCAGTATGTTCAAATTTTAAGTAAAAAAAATATCAAAAATTGAGATCATAATGTGTAGCGAAGTTATAGTGGTTTAGCTACTGTCCGAGTAAAAAAAAAACCTACCCGGATCCCCGTTCGAATCTCGCTTAAGTACGGGTATGAGACAAATCAGTACTTCAGTACCAACTTGCCTTATAAATATACAAAAGTCCAAATAAGAACGAAAGTAGGAAAAAAGTTCCATTTTATTTTCTTCGAAATTTTCAAAAGTGCTGATGAGATTTACGTCCCAAAAAATTACTGCTTAAATAGGTCTAAAGTAGTAAAGAAGCTCAAAATATGTCCCGTTTCACCAAGACTTTTTGAGGACAAAAAGTACCGGACGGTAGTTAAAATATGAGTTCCATTTTACTCTCTTCGAAATTGCAACAAGTACTTGTGATTTTTATGTACCAAAAAAGTACTTCTGAAATATAACTCAAGTACTAAAAAGTTTAAAATATGTCCCGTTTCACCCGGACTTTTTTAGGACGAACCTAAGTGAAAATTATCACCTAAATATTAAAAATTTATTACTAATATCATTGTCAGATCATCATCATTATTTAGAACTTGCAATTTAAAAGAATGGTCGTAATTAGTGACCCAAAAAACCCCCGAGAACCTAATTTGAAGTCACGGACCAGTTTTCTGAATTTTGGCCGCCATATTGGATCCGCTATTTTTAATATTGGCATTTTGACTTCAAATTCGTAATCAGAGATCCAAAAAACCCCTGAAAGCCCACTTTGAAGACATAGGACCAATTTTTCAATTTTTTGGCCGTCATATTGGATCCACCATTTTTATTTTCGAATTTTGACTTTATATTCGTACCCAACGACTCAAAAAAACAGCCTCCAAAACCTATTTGAAAGCCACAAAACTTATTTTAAAAGTTCTTTGTTCACCATATTGGATCCGCCATTTTTAATTTTGGAATTTTAGCTTCAGATTCATAATCAGCGACCCACAAAACCCTTTAGTACACATTTTAAAGCCACAGGACTTTTTACATTCTATATCCGCCATTTTGAAGTCAAGAATTTTGACTTCAGATTGTTTATCAGTGATCCAGAAGTCCTCAAGAACCCATTTTGGAACCACGAAACTTATTTATAAATTTTAACTTTAAATTTGTAATCAGTGATCCTAAAAACTTTTTGTGCATGATGCTTCAAATACTTGTAATTCGTATGTAAGGAAAAATGTATGCTTCAGAGGGTTAAGTGGTACTTTTTTGGTACTCTTGTTCAAAAAAAGTCCTATTAAAAATTGACGTATTTTGAACTTTTTTTGTACTTTAGTTCACTTTCAGCAGGACCTTTTTGTAACATAAATCCCAAGAGCACTTATAAAAATGTTGAATAAAAATAAATTGGAACTTTTCTAGTACTTCTTGTTCTTTCGCAAAAATGATTCAGGACATATACAAATTCAGTACTCTTTCAACACTCTTGTCCTAAGAAAAAACCTAGTGAAAAGGGAAATCTTTGAACTTTTTTGGTATTTTAGTCCTATTTCAAGAGTACTTTTTTGAGACATAAATCCCATTAACACTTGTAAAAATTTCGATAAGAGAATGAAAAAATTAGGTTTGGGAATCAAAAAAAAATGGCTGGACTTAAAATTATTCAATTTGGAAGGCTTGATTTTGAACTTTTTAAGGTACTTCTGTATTGTTGAATAGAACAATAATTTAAATTTATTAAATTTTGAATACTGCATTTAAAATAAATTGTTTTGAATTATTGACGGTCTAGAATTTAAAATCGTTACTTTTTTTTTATATTTATTTTTTAAATTGTACAATATTGAAGGCATGAATTTGAAACTTATTCAATTTCGTGTGCTTGCACTAAAAGATATTGTTATCGAATAGAATAATATCCAAAATGTAATTGGTTGTAAGATATACCGGGTATTAAATAAATTTCAAATTTTCAAAGTTTAATTTTTAAAATTTTCATTTTCTATAAATACCATTTATCGCTGCAAATTGGTCGTTTCAATACAATTTAATTTCAAGACTGAAATTTAAAAATATTATATTTTAACAAGCTTTTTGTTTCTAGTTTAGAACATTTCAAAACTAAAACTGTATACTTATCTATAAATGATTGATGCTGAAAATATCCTCATTATTTAACTGCCTCAAATTTATAATTATTTAATTTTGAAATTTTAATATTCGAATAATTAGAAATTGTTGAATTTGAAGCGTTTTTATTTGAAATAGCATCTTAACTACAGTAAAACACCACATAACAAAATTTTATAAAATTCGTGCTTATTCGAATTTTGTAATATTTTTTAGGTATTTTAAGGTAATTATTCTGAAACTAAACTTATTTTTTCGCAGCATTAGTATTTTCCCAGATATTCAAGATTTAATGTTCAATATCACATCAAACTGTTTAAACATGTTTTTCTGAAGAAAAAAAAACGCGAAAAGAATGTACATTTTCGCCTTCAGGTTTCTTCATTTTATGTAAAAAACATATCAAAATGTCCCATCGATTGATAATAAAAAAATCTTATTATCTAGTCAAATCGATCAAAATAAAAATAAACATAAAAATGCTTTCCATATATTCTAAATGAATTTTGTAGGTATGTCCATGACACTTCACAGGCATGGTAATGGAGTACGATTAGGAGTAATGGGGGACGCAATGATTGGGCCTCAGCACACAATCATCACAAAAACGTTTCCAAAAAGTCTACAAAATCTTGCCTTAGCAGTCGGTGTTCCAAAATATACGAGCAGAAGTCCTAGTCCGAGTCCAGTCAGTCCTACCACATCTCCAGGATATTAAGCAAAAGGGTTTGAACGCTTCCGTCCTCTTTGTAAACCATAAATTTGATCCAGAAGGCCCGGCTGATAGACTGGATTACATTGCCCAAACGAGATTAATTTGCGATCAGCACCATTATAATTATTTTCAATCAAAACCCTCTTTTACATATGCTAACTTTAATAACGCACTGGCTCAAATTTTCACCGCAGACAATATGTTGTCTCAGCAAATTATTATTTATTGTAAAAACCGGAGGGTTATACAGTTTTTTAAAACATCTATTAAAATGCAAACTGCCTATAAAAAATAGCATTTTACTTACGTGATTTGTACACTTATAATTCAATAAAGGCTAGTGAAACATTGCTTTTCTAATCCTTGTTCCGTGAATCTTTTCCCTGTGTCCAACTTCTTTACTGCTAACAGTTGATATGCTATTCGAGGAGATTACTATTCTAAGAAAATAATCACATGTAATAATGATAAGTCTTGCATTATAGTGTCTCAATTTGCTAATATTATTATTATAATCATTATAATTATTACCGTAAAAACGGCAGTACAACAATATACATGAACAGGCATTCGAAGTCGCATCGCCGCTTTTTCCCACCAATCAATTCTTTTTAAAATGTTGAGAGTAGATAACGAACCTAATAACAAATTTATCTAATAGATAAATAAAATCATTTGTACAAATTTCCCTATTACGTTTTATTTCTACTACATTATTACATATTACAAACCTGTTCACACTAAAAAATGTACATCGCGATAAACTCGACAGGTCACAAGTTCCAAAAAGAGACTTTGGTTATTTTATGATGAACTGTGCACGACCTGAGAAATTTAAATTCAAAATTTAAATGGATTTTGTTGGGAATTCAGTGTCGAACATAGAAAATGCGATGAACAACATTTTTCAAAAATTACAAATTCTAGTTCATTTTTACAGTATTGAAAAATGGCATATTCAAAATACAGTTAACTATAGACTTTGATTAGAAAACTTAAATGAAAAACTATAATTAATATAATTTTTTATTAATAACTGGACTATTAAAATAACTAATAATAATTACTTAATAAAAACTTAAAACTTGCCACAATTAACTACATGTAAATTTTTGTAATTAATTCTCCAGTCTCCTGTAATGAAAGGCATCAATGTTTGTAAAATCTATCAAAAGTACTTGGATTTTTTTCACAATACAAAGAGTCTCTAATCTCCTACAATTTTTCAGTTTGTTCGACACTGTTCTTATCCAATTACTTTAGGATTCATTATTTATGTGACACACCAGTAATAAATATAAAAGGTAATATCACATTTATGTACAGCATCAGAGCATATTTAACTCACTATTCTGTTTCAGAATCTAATACCAGTTTCAATATCAATATTAAATGCTCCACTTTAAAAATCATCGTTTCATCTACTTCACATTATCATTAAAATTCTACAGTTATTTTAGACAGTTTCCACAAATATTCAATGGTTTAGGATGGTACATTGTGTAGCATTTGTTCCGGTAAGCGTAATTTGTTACTGTCTTTAAGTCTATAATTATCTGACACTCGCTTTAGAAAAAAACTGTAAAAAAAAGAATAAGTGGCCTTTTAATGTTCCGTAGTAAGAAAAATTTTTTTAATGATTTAAAAATTAAATTAAAATTTTACTCTTTGATTTTTATTTCGCTCAAATACTTGTTTTATTTATTAAAGTTGTATAGCCACTTTGAAATAAATCATGTTCTATCAAACGAAAAGGCGAGAATATTTTTTACCAGAATATCGGTTATTTATCAATTTTATGTTCTTTACGGAATGTACGTATCACTATAATATTATATAAAATCAATTCGTAGCATACAACATCTTCGGGTTAGTATAATTGTGAGAGTTCACATCAATTCGAAATTGCATCGCGTAATTCCAAAGCCTTTTGAATTTTGGAAGACTTTTTAACTTGGTGTTCGAATCGGATAGATTTATACAAAATTTTACAACTCAAATTTCTAATTATCTACGTCCACTACCGATTTTCAAGTTATTTCAATTTTATGCTATGACGCTTGTGATATATTATGCGCGTATGATGTTCGAAGATTCTTATATTATGCCACATTAGTAAAAATATTCAATAAAATTACCAAAGCGAAATTTATCGACGTAACATAAATTTTGTTCACTGAAAAAAACTTTGTTTAAATCAACCAAATACAGTCAAACGGTTTTTCTGAATGAACACTTTTTTTCTGGATGCATAAGATCGACTTGTGCTTCAGGCATAGAACACTACACTGAGAAAATTTTTTATTTCGGACAAAAAAACGATTTGCTTTCTATAGAAGCAACAAAAATTGGGGGTTTTCAACTAACCTTTTCTTAAGCAAACACAAAAGTTAGTTATATTAACCAAAACCGAGATTTTGTTGGTTCAAAAAAATGTTCAAAGAATACAAAATTTGTTGGAAAAAGAAACCAGAAAATCAACAGTTTTGTTATCCGAAGCCGAACAGTTTGAAGTACTCGATGCCGTTTGTGAAGTCGATTTGGACTTCAGTTTCGACACTGACTTTGATTATTTTGCAAATATGTTACTTGCCCCTACCAATAATTATTATTTATGTTCTTAAAAAAGCAAACATTAAAAAATACTAATTCTGTTCGACGTCACAAATAACATTTTTGTCATCGAAAACGTCATTGATTTGAACGTTAAACATAATTATTATTTATTTGTTCAAAGCGCGTGATCTTCAAAGCATAAATAATAATTATCGGCAAGGACAAGTAAAATTAAAAAAAAAAAATCAAAGTTTTGAGATCGAAAACGGCCACAAGTTTTTTAATTGGGTATTATGAAATTTATGATGTAATATCATATACAGTATGATACAATATTATGCACAACTATGATAATATAGAGATATAGAAAGGGTATCGCTTTCAATTCGAAAGCGTACACAAAAAACTTGAATTAGTCTCCAGAATACATTAGGATCAATAAGATTGAATATAAAAAAAATTTCTTTTAATCACTTTATCAAACATAACAATTCCTAACTGTGTGAATATTTCACAAAAATTTTCCTAGTTGCAGGAAAATAGTTTGTTAAATTAACGACACGTAATGATTTTTTTGTACACAAACTTGAATCATAAACATTTTTGGAATGTCTTCAAATAATTCACAAAGTTTTGGAAAAGGTTTCAGCAAAGGTTTTTTGATATGATTTAATTTTCTCTGGACTGAAACCTTTTCCTGATAAAATCGAATTAGGATTATTTTATCCACCTTCATCATTAACGAAAAAATTTAACAATATTTCAACTACCATTCACACTTCAAATTCTCTCTTTCTCTCTATTTGTTCCATTGACCAAAAAGCACTCTCTTCGGGCCTGTTATGTAAGTTTGTCAGATTCTCGACATTCAGACTAGTGAATTGTAAGCGAAATAAATTATTTTTCTAAGCATAAGCTTCCCTCTCCCTTTCCATTTCGACCGGGCCACTGCCCCAGATCTTTCTGTTTCTGGTGTAAGGAATTATTCCCATGAGAAGTCCGGAGAACATAATCCAACTTCCTGCCATGAGAAATGAAAGGTCCCAGGCACCAGTTATATCAAAAAGCCATCCTGCTAAGGGAGGTCCTAGTAAGTTTCCTATTCCCTGGCAGAGGAGGCTGAGACCATATGCGGTTGTGAATCTTTCTAGGGGGATTAACTCGACGAGGATGACTGGAGTAAAGCTGAAATTGCTGGCGAAGAAAAGACCAAAGGCTGCTGCAGTTATCACTAGAAGATAGTAGTAATTAGTCAAAACTGACATTAGGATGGTTGCTATTCCACAGGCAATGAGACACCATGTGTAGGTTTTGCTCACGTTCATCCAGGGCTGATCACCTGCCCATCCGAGACCAATCTGAAAAATATTTTTTTATAATGGAATGGACAATTTTGGAAAAATGATTTTGATAAGATCATTTCAAAAGAAGATACAACAATTTGATTTAAACAGTCGAATATTACCATTCCTATAGTGTTCGTGATGCCAATGATACTGAGTAAAAGAGACCCTTCAGCTTCCGAATGGCCGTTGTTCTTGAGATGTTCAACGAGATAAAAGTAAGGTACTATAAACCAAGTAAACAGCAGAATTGTTGAAAGGGATAGCAGAAGAAAATGCAGCTCTAGGAACATTGAAAAATCCATCATGCCTTTCAGCAACTCGACCAGCTCGCTGTACCATTTCTGAAAAGAAAAGACTCTTTTAATAAAATATGAAATTATCTATTTCAATTTTTATCCCATTAGCTAATCTTTATTCCTCAAGATTATTATTTATCTGCTTTATCATTTGCCATCAAACCTCTTCATTCTCCTTAGCCAAAGTCGTCATACTATTTCTGTAGATGTTCGGACAGCTACTAGCTCTCAGTCTATACTTGTGGAGATTCAATACGGCTCCTCGATACATAACAGAATTTCTGTGTACTCGAATATCTTTAAAGTAGTGAGTATTGGTATTAAATTGTCTCCTGAGCCATGGAAGAGAATCGGTTCTCACGACACCACCTGAAAAACCAGGTAGGTGATGTCTTGATACGGATTTTGCTCTTTCCGCCTCAGCCATCTGAAAATATTTTATTATTGTAAATCAGCTTACCATTAGTTACACAAACAAATCAATCAGAAAAAATTTTAAACATGGCCTACAGCTTCAGCTACTTCTTTCGCCAGTAAAGGATTTGTCTCCTCTAAATCTTTCCTGGACATTCTTCTAGTGGCAAGAACCTTTGTAGAGGCATGGTTAGATCCAGGACGAGAATCCTTTGTCTGAGTTTGTACCCGCTTAGCTTTATCTGTTGCTTGTTTTATCCTGAAATCAATTTTCAATCAGATGATGATACAAGCATTTATAATCTAGAATAATTCTGATTCTACTGCTTGTGTACAAATTAAAATAAGAGGCAAAATAAGGTTAATGAAAAATAATGATAAGTACTTAAGTAATTCCAAACTTCAAAGTAAACGTTAGTCTTTTCGTACGTAAGTACACTTTTTTGGGTCAGTCCAGTTTTAATTTTCGTACTTTGCAAATAAAAAAAAAGTTGTTGCTTCAAGATTATAAATTGCAGGTTATAAAACAGTCAGCGGATTAGTCGAAAGAGTTAGGATCATAAAAGCAAAATAATAAAAATCGTGCAGGATGCAGATAGCAGACCAGTCGTGTAACCTCATGGACATGGTAACTCCGCTCTTGTTGAAGACATCACCATTCGAATCATCAAGCTTCTTATCAGAAAGCGACCTGCACAACAAAATACTAGGATAGTTTTCCAGAATGACGTTGTAGAGTCTCGAGTTAGAGGACAGAGATTCCAAAACCTCCAATGGCACCTGAGAAAAATTCTCTATGTACGTAAAGAAATTGAACAAGCAATTACCAGAAATAACTATTAATTCCCAAAACAATCCTACCTTTTCACTCTGTCTCACAAAAGTTGGTAGATTGACAACACTCCTAAAAGCCGTTCCTCCTCCCTCCGCCGTCGTTGGTGTTTCCGTACTCGTTCTAAGACTCTGTAACAAATACTCTGGGGTTTGTCCACTTTTAAGCAGTTTCCTCAATTCCTCTACACCTGGAAACTCCTCAATCGGACTATTCAGTGACCTGCCTCCTTCCGACCTCGCCGTCGACTTCTTCGGGGACCCTAGACTCTGTTTCCTCTGCTCTAGGATCCACCACTCCGGATCCCTCATCACCGTTCCGCAGACTATCATGTTGAAGAAGGTCCCTGCCAAGAGCAGCACCGTTCCTCTCCATCCGTACTCATCAATAAAGAACGACGTCATCGGCGCATAGACAAACGTCCCTATACCTGTTCCACAAGCCCCTAGACCTACAGCTAAAGTTCTCTTCTTATCAAACCAATAAGCGATGCTCACAACCGCAGTGACGTAGCACAGACCCAAACCCAGCCCCGCAAGGACGCCAAAAGTCAGGTACATTACCTCGATGCTGTTACTGAAGCTGCTTAGGACAAATCCAAACCCAGAAATCAGTCCTCCAGCAATTGTCATATTTCTGCATCCGTAACGATCAACCAAAGCTGACATAACTGGGCCAGAAAGTAGAGGAACTGCCATAAAGAGGGACCCAATCCAGGCGGTTTTGGCTTTCGAGGCTTCAAACTCTTCCAGAAATTTACTATACAAAAGCCCAAAACTGAAGGAAACCCCATCAGCCACCATCGAAATCAGCAGTGATGCCATCACCACCACCCATCCCCAACCTCCATCAGGAATCTTAGGCTTCTTGCTCTCTATCTCTTCACTTAAGGAATCCAGCCCTTCTCCATCATCATAGATCTCCAGGACACTCTCTGATCCATCTATCGAGTCCTTTATTTCCAGGTCTTTGAACCGTGTATTCGAAATTAAGATTGTGTCCGGATCTGAGTATTTCCTGTAAACGAGGATCCCCTGAGTCTTCTCTGGTGACTTTTTTGGCTCAGGATCCTGTTCACTCCTGTCGGTTGGACTTGTACCAACAGTGAGATTAGGTGAGGTGAGGTAGTGGTCGGTAGGAGTTGCCGGGATTCTATCCTCGGTGCAGTCGGTTCCAGGACTAAGGAGATGTATCTTGTTTTGAAATTCGTCTCCAATGCTGCAGTCCTCGTTGGTCGTCAGCTGGGCGTCTCCATCTGGAGTTAAAGACCCCACGCTTCTGTCGTTGGTGAAGGGTGGGGTGGTTAGCATCAACCTTTCATCAGCGATGCTGCTGAGATTCTCGGTATTGTTTGAATCTTGTCCAATCCCAGAACTCCTGGAAGAGCTTCTGGTTTCATTAGATCTTGCTCTGGTACCATTGGACTCTAGTTTTGTAACATCTGGTTTGCTGATATCTCTCCAGGCCTCATCAATTCCGGTCCCATCGATTCTAGACGCATCAGAGTTTTTCCTGATAGGGCTTTCAGATTTTAAAAGAGCTTCTTGCTCAGGAGAGCTGACTGGAGTGCTAGGGAAAACCGTGGGGCTTCCATTGTGCCAGCCGACGATGGGAGCTGGTCCTCTCCTTCTGTCCTTGAATTTAAGATCCTTGGGTGTTGACTTTGTTAAATCTGGATCCTTTTTGGGGGAGAAGTCATCCTTATGGTAGCTCACGAGGCGTTGATAGTTGCTGGCGTCCTTCTTTGCATAGAGACCCTCTTTTCGTGTTGGGCTGGTTATACCGGAATCATGGTTGTTGTTGTGGCTTTTGAGGTGCTTCACCGCGTCACTAGGACTGTCTCGAAGGAAGTTCCGGTTCCTCTCGGCCATTCTTCTAAATATAGGTGTTAGTCGACTGGCTCCAGCGACGCGGCCAGCCCTTTAGCCCTTGGATCTCGTTTGGCACGGCACCCGCACAACCGTCAGCTACCATAAGGACCTCCCGACGGTACTCGCACCGGCTTCGAGGTGTCGAATTCCTCAGCATGCACCCTCCTTGCTCTGCCCTTGCCTGCGAAAACAATTTTGTTTTATTAGAGGGGGAATTGATTCTTCTTTTCTTTTCTATTCAAGCTATCTAGTTTTTAACTTTAACTTTTTTCTATTACTTATAGTTAGAGGGTGGCGTTCCAAAATCCAACATTTTTTTCAGAAATAGAATTTTCATTTTTAAACAAATCAGATAAATTCTTATACACATTGCGGCAAAACAATTTTGTTATACTAACATTTTTCAAATTTCTTTGCATTGGATTTTTTTCAAGTTTTTGCAACTTTTTCCAATTTTTTGCAACTCGGAAGCTACAAATATAGTTTACTTTTGCTTCTTTTAATTTAACATAAGGCTTTAAGTCATCATCTAAAGTTAAAGGAAACATGCGCCTCGATCAAAAAAGATGTCCTCTGCACTGCAGTATCTCGAAATCAAGATTTCTTTCTAAAATGAAAACGGGATTTTTAATCACCGCCCAAAGTTTTCTTAGTACTAAATGACATTTTGCAAATAAATTGTTCCTGAATCAAAAATTCGATTTTTCACATCTTTTTTTGTCTCTTTTGAAAAAATTTAAAAATGTTGAATATATCCTCTTAGAACGCCAACCTTGAATTTATGTATCTTATCTTATTTTCAAAATGTCTACTGCCTACTTAGTTGCTCGAATTTTTGCCTGTTTCATTAATAATTGAGAAATTAATTTTATCGTCAAAAATAGGAATCACAAAAAGAAAAAGAAAATATTATTGTATTGGTGCCATTATTTTCGTAAGTATATTAAATTATTGGAAATTCTATATGACATAATGTTTAACATAATTCGAAGGATTTCATCAGAAACAGGAAGTCGATAAAATTGTAACTTTGATTTTTATGGTGAAAAGAGCATTTCTAAGTTATCCCATGAATCAAAAATTGGGGTTTGCGAGTTTATAATTAGATGTTTGAATAAATTTTTAAAGCAATTTATTATTGCTTATAGCAATTTTCTCTTAGAATAGATTCGCGGGTTTTTTATCTTACTTTCAACTTTTTAGTGAACGCAAGGCAATAATCAATTGAAGTTCACTAAATAATTGTTAAAACAATGTACTAATAATTATAACAATATTATTATAGAATAATGCTAGAAAGTTGCATTTTTTTCTGAAAATTTCCACTTCTTGTTCACTTTTCAATTACAGTGAGGTAATAAGTAATAATTGAAGTGAATTAAAATAATTGCTTAAATAACTTATTCTTCTTTTAAATAATATTATGTTCGAATAATACTAGAAAGTTGCTGTTTTTTCCGAAATTTCCCAGTTATTTCAGCTTTTCACTTAGATTGACGTGATAGTTAATTGAAGTTTAAGAAAATAATTATTTAAACAATTTGTTATTATTTATAAGTTCTTCTCTTAGAGAAAGGCTTGTTCAACCTTTAAGATAGAGTGAGCTAATAATTAATGCAAGTTATTAGAGTATTTGTTGAAACAATTTTTCATTGTTTATAGCTATCTTCCCTTAGAGCAATGCTAGAATGGCTACGTTTTTCCGAAATTTAAAACTTTTTTTGGCTTTTAATTAATGAACAAATGATAATCAATTGTCAAAGCGAATCATTTTGTTAAGCAATCTCTTACTTTTTTGGAAATTTTTTTTAAACAAAAATCGAAACCTTATTTATTCACCTCTTATTGCAGACTAGAGAAAGTAAAAAGTGTGTAGTTCCAAAATTTTATTTTTGGCTCTTCAATAAACTTCGCGTTGTAACTAAAAACAAAATTTTCATAGGTTATTTACAGACCCACTCCTTCTGATTATTTCATCCTTTGTTTTTATCTCTATTGTAAGATAGCCTTTTTTTAAATAATATTTTTAAAACATACTATACATTCAAAAAGATATTTTGTTTGATGTTCATTTATTGTTTGTTCATAACTAAAATAACGCGGAAAGGCTGACAATTTCATTTTTGTTAACTTGAATTAACTATTACCTGACTAAGTAAAAATTTTACATAAACTTCAGAAAAATCCGCAACTTTCAAGCACTATTCATAGAGGAGTTATTAAACAGAAAAATAAATTATTCACACAATTAATTTTGTTAGTTTTAATTGATTATTGTCTATAAAACAGACTTATGGGGGTGAAATTTGAAATATAATTTTTAATTCAAATTTTATGGCTAACTGCGGAGAGAAATGTTGAGGGTTAACTCGATAAACCTAATATTGACGATTTTGAAAAAAATTTATAAAGACGTCTTCCAATGGGAAATACGGATTAAACTTCATGGGGCCTCTAAATATAATTTGAAAAAGTGCATTCATTTTTTCATAGATTCGAACAACTTTTGGGCTATTGGAAGGTTCATTAAAGAATCGATTCTTCCATACAAGGTCGAATTTTCCCAGAAAGAGAGAGAGTTTACTAGTTATCTGTATTGGTCTACTTGTAAAAAAAAGCAAGCCTCATGTTCCTGTTTCAGAAAAAAAAGAATACAAAAAAATAATAATAGAAAATAGAAATAAAACAAATACATCTTTCACTCTAATCAAAAACAAAAAGAAATAAGCTTTCCTAATTCTGATTAAAATTATCGATGTAAAATTTATTATTTTTCAAAAATCAAATTAAACTTTTCTTATTTCTATATTATAAAGAAAATGATAAATAATAACTAAAGTAACCTTAATTTTTAAAAAACTGTGGAGCACTAATTTTTTCATTGCTGTAGTTCTCTAAAAATTCACTAATGAACACTGTTCACAAAAAACTTGTATTACTCAGTACAGTGATTTTTTAGAAATCTAGTCTAAATCATAATTAGTGCAAAATAGTCTTACATACAGAATTGATTATACCACGATTGAAAGCAATTTTCAATAGAGAGAGAGAGAGAGAGAGAGAGTGGAATGCATAAAATAAAATTCAGTACTCACCATCAAGGTAATATAACATGACCTATGCAGGCGTGCATGCGTGATTGGGCTTAGAAATGCGCTTGCGACATACGGCGTAAGCGAGCATCGTGGAAAAAATAAAAAATATTTTAAAGGCAATCAATAATGAAATTAAGCAAAGCTGCAAACAACTACTAAAATGTACTAGAGGAAAAAGAAATAATAGTTATTAATTATTTATATTATACAATGTACATAAATCATGCATATCGTGCTAAAAAATAAAAAGTGCTATATTATGGTTTACAACAAAATAATACTAATATGGATACTATTGAATAAAGTACATATAAAATAATTCTATAAAATTCGAAGAAACTTTTACAACTCTTTGCACCTACTCTATCGTGTAAATGAAATAAAGCGTATCTGCATTTCGGATAAGTCACCGTCACTTTTGCGAATATTTAGAATGAGGTTCAAATAGCCCTATTTCTTGTTGTTTTAATGGACATCCATTATGTCTATCGTATTACAAAATGGATATTCAATAAACACCATCAGAATTAAGGACATTTGAGTCTAATTTGAAGGATTCGTAAAAGTGACATATGACTTATCCGAACTGCAGATACGCTTCACAGAAAAAACAGAAGTAAATTTTCATTGCAGGTAATTTTCAAGTAGATAAAGTTGAATTTTTCGCATCGAAATTTAACAAGATTTAATAGAGTTGACATGGTAACCATTTTCCATGTGGTGGGTAAATCTTAACATGTGAAGTTAATTTTTGTTGCAGGTAAAGGTTACTCTGAAATCGATGTAAAGATTACATTTCGTTTTTTCTGTGTGTTGTTTCATTTGCGCGGCAGTAACTTATATTGTACTTATGATAATAAATGATCATGAATCAGTGAGAAAATATTTTGCAGTTAAAATGCAATTCTCAGAATCTTTAAGCATATATCCACAATAATTTTCCTGTAATAAATTGAGGAAACATTGATTCAGTGAATAAATCAAAACAAAGTAAGCAGTGGAAGTAATTGCCCTCGTAACGAGTGCAAAAGGCCTTAAAATACATAAATTGTGTGATTTGACGTAAATTTGATTTGTTTGCCAAGTCAAATGCGAATGCGTCATATTTAATCCTTTGAGTGTAAGGTCTCTTTCTGATGAAGAAAATCCTCTTATCATTAATACGTAACTACTACCTCATCTCTGTAACCAGCGAGGCACAGCCCCGTTAAATGAAATGAAGATTTTAATCTTTCAAGTGTAAATATGCTGTTAGTAATCAATTAATAATATTATTTTACCATCTACATACTTCAAAAAAGTCAAATCAAGGTTCTTACAACGAATTTCATAATATAAGAGAACAGTGATCTAATCAGGTAATCAATTATGTTAATAGTTGATCTCACGATATACGCTGCTTCTCAAAATAAGGGTATTTCCTAATTTTAAAGCAAAATCACTTCCTGAATGCGTGTACCCTACAAGAAAAAAAGAAAAACATTAAACTATTCAGGTTAGTGGAACATCGATTGATGGAGGTATCGCGTTTTAAGTAGATATTAAATTTTAAGGTTTTTGGCGATACCTCCACACGCAACCATCCTCGGTCTGAAGGAACAAGGACATAAAGAGGATCAATAAGCACGTAAAATGTGGATCGTTTCCAAAAAGAATTCTGGCGTCTTATTCATAGGAGATTCCACGAAGAAGCGTCTCAAGGTTTAATGCATAATAATAAAGTGTACTTCGATGCAACCAAAATAAGTCTTAAATAAACGAAATATCTGATCTGAACTAAAAAAGTTGTATTTCCGATTTAAATGAATAAAAACTTCTGAAACATTAAAATTTAAATAGATGAAACTGTGAGGAATATCAAATTAAAAATACCTGAAAATTAAAAAGCATTCGAATTATTCGAGATACAACATTTTAAAAATATCAGGGTGGCCGCTTTTATCAAGGCAAAAAATTCCCGGTCATTTTCCGGTCATCAAAGATTTTCCCCGGTCATTCAAAAAATAGTTTATGATATAAATAGCAATTAATTACGATGGCTTTTCTTATTTCTTCAATCGTTTTATCAAAATTTCTCAAACTAAAATAATCTTCATCGCATTTTTTGAACTAAAATAAATGTTATCACCTTTTTTTGCTAAAATTAAACAGTAAGAACGATGAGTATAAGAAATATTTTAATATTTTACCGGATCTGTTTCAAATCAGGCAAAGAAATATGTACGCGGTTTTTAGTAGTGTTGAGTAAGTCACTTTCTTTGAATAACTGGTTACAGTTACTAGATAAAGTTACTTCAAGTTACCTAAGAGTTACTTTTTTCACTTTCTCAATTTTATAATTTAAAAATGAGAATAACTGAGATGATTCATGTAAACTTAATTTAAAAACAAGTAATAGTTAAAGTAAATTAAAAATACACAATATATTTCGGCAAGTGAACAGAAATATATATTTAGACTAAAATTCAAATTAATAGACATGTCATTTAGAATATCGCCAGAATTACTTGCTTCGTTGACTTTATTTTCATCAGCCATTAAAAATTATTTTTCGTATTGAATTTTAAATTAAAATCACGGCTCATAACTCCAAGGTAACTAAAATTAAAGTTCCAATTTACTGAAAAAATTGTAACTAAGTTACGCTTCAAGTTACTTTTTAAAATAGTAATGAAGTTACCCTGAAAGTTACAAATAACGTCACTTTTCCGTAACATTGTTACTTGTAATAAGTTACTTACGAACTCTGGTTTTTAGCCAAAATTGGGCAAAACGAATTTTTCCCATTTAGGAAAAAATACTTCACAGATATTTAGATTATATAAATTTTGACGTTTATTTATAAAAAAATGGTTTTCTCTAAACATATATAGCTTTTTAATTAAATTAGTTATTCAAATACTTTCTGACTAACACTAACATTTCCCAAACAAAAATGGCTTGGTCAGCTTAAAACTTACAGAATGTCTTCTCTACATAACCACATTTTTCGTTATTGAATAAAATAAAAAAAATGGATTTATCCATAAAATCAACTTCCCATCTTTTCAAAATTCAATCGCAAAGATGAAGTCGAATTTAATAGAAAATCTCACTTTCTTTATTTTAACCAATATTTCGGAAAAATTCGTGCTTATATAAAGCAGATATTTTCTAAGTTTCATGCAAGCCAAATCATTTTTGTGGCCACGAGAGTTCTTTTCTCGAAAAAGTGAATTTTTCTCTTAAAACATGCAAAATAAAATAAAAGGTATTTTCTTGTATAACTTTTTGTAATGAGCAAACTGTTTTCTTATTATTTTGTTGAATCATTCTTTGTTTGTAAGAAAATGTGAAAATTCTATTTTTCGAAAAAAAGTTCTCGTGGCTATAAAAATGTTTCGGGCCGGCATAAAACTCCCAGAATTTCTTCGTCATAGAAGTAAAAATTCAACAAATAAATGGCAAGATGTTTTAATTAAGAATTGGTGTTTTTTAAACAAACTTCTAAATTCAAATACTATTAACTTCGCTGATATTTTTTTTCAAATAATTGGAAAAATATCGTGTTGCCTAATTTCTTTTGAAAAAAAGAACATATTTTGTCGCCAAGAGATTCTACGACGTTGAAGTGTACCACCTGTCTGATTTAAAACAGAAACTGTCTAGGAAATTTGAAAATTATTCTTGATGTCCTATAGTGGAAGTTTTTTTTACGACCATTAAAGTGAATGGAATTATAGGTTTAGAGATATTTCCAGCAATCCCTATTGGTGACTTTTTAAATCAATAAAAGCATTTTTAAGCAAAACTTAAAAAATTCCTGTTAATTTTTCGGTTTTTCATGGTCATAAAAAAATCCCCAGCGGCCACCCTGAATATTCAAATATATAGGTATGTGAAACAGCTTGGCTGAAAAACCAGTTTCTCTAATTTGAGAGATAATCCCCAAAAATCTGCCATTTCGTAAAAAACTAATTGAACTTTTTTCAGATTTTTCATGTCTTTCATTTCCTTTCTCGTTTTTTCCTTCTCAGGAATGCTAATCGACTCCCAAGCATAAAAAATCTTATTTTCCTACACGATGTATACAAAAAATTATTTTTGCCTGACAATCAAAACGTCACTAACAATCACAGTCACAAAAAAATTGGAGCTTTCTACAGTTTATGATGTAACTAATAATTTGTTTGTTTCCGAAAATCTCATTGCCTAAATTGGTCTACTTCTTGCAAATTACCTGTATATTTTTAAAAACCCCAATGTGCAATCAAATTTACCTATAGATTCAAAGGCTCAAACGTTTAAAAACGTGAATGATTGATTAAATGACATAAAGCTGCATAACACCTCAATGTAACGAATGATCCGATTTCAAGGCACAAAGGGCTTTAATTTTAAAAAAAATCCGACACTAAACTGCTAGTTGAATGCATCGAAATTGACCAGGTCAATTCACAGAAAAAACAGAAGATAAACTTTACATCGATTTCCGACGAAAGTTTCGCTGCAACAAAAATTAACTTTGTCGAATAAACTTTACATGAAATTAAGATAATTCCGTGTTTTTAAACCATCTCGGAATAATTTGTCAGTTGTTTTTCAGTAAAAAAGCGTCTTCTGCTATGTAGTTCACAGCAGTGCAAAGAACAGTGTGAAGTATGGATGGAATTGGTCTGGAAATCAGGACACGAGATTTTTAAAAACATTGCACTTATTACCATTCCATTTTAAAAATAATTGCACTAATCGCGGAGGAATGGTTATATATTTTTGATGACTGTCAATAAAGCACTCGACAAGATTCGAAAAAGTCGCCATATTTACTATGATCTTAACCATAATGGGGTCGTTGCATGAATTTTAGGTAATATATTTTTTAAATACTGCATAACATTCTGAACATTTTAGTGCATTCAAACAATTTTTTGAATACTTCATTGTCGAGATAAAAATTTTTTAAGAAAAGAATCCAAATCCCTATTCAAAAACTCAGTGACCTTGAAACGTCACTTCCGGAATAGCGCGTAACCAATCAGCATAATGATACATTGACTAACGAAGTATCTAGCAGACAGCTTGCAAAAATTCAATTTATAATTTCTAATAGAGATATTTGTTTACTTAAAATTATCGAAAAGCAGCAGCCAGTCGTAACCAAATCTCACTGAAAAAATACACTTTTGCTTGAAATATAATATAATTCCCAAATAATGAAATTCCCGAATAAAACATTCCCAAACAGTTTATGATATTACCGAAATGGGAAATTCCCGACAGTTAATAATATTACAGAATTTTAAAATTCCCGCTAGAAAATTGCCAAATTATAAAATATACGAACTGGAAAATTCTTGCATTATAAAACTCCCAAAACAATAAAAAAATTGTTCTTCAATCAATATTATTTATTTCTTAAAAATACTATAATAAAATATTTTTATAAGAAAAAATATTTTTCTCCTTCAAATTCCTAAAATTATTGTATGAATTTAAAATAACAATATTTGAAGACAATTTTCATCCAGAAATATATTTTTTTCAATTATTGTTATTTCAAAGTTAACCAATAATTTTAGGAACATTAAAAATAGTTTTTTTTCTTGATAAAAATATTTCATTATTATATTTGTTTAAATTCGGAACTTTTCCATTTCGGATATTTTATAATTTGGCAATTTTCTGTCGGAAATTTTTAAATTCGGTAATATTATAAACTATTGGGAATTATCCATTTCGGTGATATCATAAACTGTTCGGGCATTTTCCAATTCGGGAATTTCATTAATCAGGAATTCAATTTTTTTTTTCAAATATTGTTACTTTGAATTCAAATACCTAGATCCGCCACTGAATGTTCCAACTTCAAATATAATTCGATTTCTACTTTTTGGTTTTGTTCCTAACCTACAATACCGACTGTGGCAGGAAGTATATATAAAGTCTAATTATTTTTAAAATAACAATTAGGTAAGTAAAAATTTGTTCTAAATCTAGCCAAATAGCATGTAATCTTTAACAGCTGAACATTTTACATGCAACAAAATTTAACTTCAGTTTTTTCTGTGTTTGGAAAGGCATTTAATGTATGAAATATGACAATAAATCGATAATAAAATCATCAAACGCTGGAAAATTAATCATATAAAAACTGTGAAAATGGAAAAATCTTTATCTGCGCCACTAATATATTGATTGCATAAAATTTCTTTAATCTTGCTCCTGATAGCGTTTTATTGCGATAAAGTAAATAAATAAAAATTTCGGTTTATCAGTGAATTTATTGATGTGCAAACACGTGCCTCTCTCTTTCCCATTTATTCAAATCGTTGAAAGGTTCGTGTCTTGATCATAAGATAACTTTTGTCTTCAGGAAATCTCATGTATCACAGTGGAGGTGCGTAATCGATTAATCAAATCAAATTCGACTCGCAAAAGTGCGTGACATTCCGGAAATTGGCATTGACACTAGATAGACATGATTCAGGGCCATAATATCATAACTATTTATATTTATTATTATATTATTATATTTCTATTATTTATTTAAACATTGTTTTTCTCTTTAGAAATTCCTCATTTGTTATGGTGTTATCGGGCAGTCAAAAATGTGAAACAAGACTTCTCCAAATTTGCATTTTTGGACATTTATTTTAATAATACATTTACACTATTAAAATTGATTAGGGGTATCAATATTTAAAATTTTTAATTTATATTGAATCTCAAAGCAAGATAATTTAAAAACAAAATCACCGCTATTAACCAACTTTATGCTGCGAACAGAATGTATTAGCTGCGAAGAAAAACAAATTCATAGTGCAAACACTTGTCGATTGTTATTAGTAATATTAATAGCAATACTAGTAATATCATATGCGCGCTACAGCGGGCAGGAAACATTGCGTTGCCAATTATTGATAATATTTCAGGGATTTTAGAGAATTTAAAGAATTCAAGGAACTTCAGAAATTCAGTAGATATATATTCCAGGAATTCACGGAATTCGGAATATTCGAGGATTTCCAAGAATTCAGAGAACTCAGGGATTTTAGAGAATTCGAGGAATTTAAAGATTTTTTAGAAATCAAAGAATCCACAAAATTTTAATTGATCTGAATATAAAACTCTCAATTTAAAAAAAAGGTATTAAAATTTGTTATTTGAAGCTTTAAAAGCTCTAAATTGTTCGTTTCAAAGTCTTTAAATGTAATATTGTACTATTTTTTAGAAATTGCAACTCAAACATTTTGAACTTAAAGCTTCCTAAATTCGAGAATGGTCCATTTTTAAGTTGAAAGATTGATTAATTTTCAGTTTGAAACGCTAAATAGTAAAATTATTCAAACTGGTAAACCTAAGAATGACAATTTCTCCATTTTCATAGCCTCCAAGGCTTCAAAAGTGTACAATTAATTAAATTTTTTATTTTAAAATTATTTGATTTCAAACTTTTAGTCAAGTGATTGAGGACATTTCAGGTTGAAAATAATTAATTATTGATTTTAGTTTGTTTTCTCAACTTTAAAATATAATTATTTTCAAATAATACAATTTTGAAAGATCAAAAAATTAAACCAACCCATTTTCAAGGTTTCGGTATACGCTTTCGATTCAAGATTGTTTAATTTTCAAATATTCCAGTATCAAATAATATAATGTGGAAAGTTCGAAGCTGATAACTGATCAACAAGATATTATTTTTATAATTTACAGTTTTAAAAGTTTAAAATGAGGGTAAAGTCATAAAACTTCTATAATACTGGAAATCACTCTGACTTTCATAGATAATAAACTAAGAAGTTTGAAGACTTCACGCATGCTTAAAATTAAAAAATTGTAATTGTAATAAATTTTAAAAATTTAATGATTTTTACTGAAACTTATATTAGAAATCATGAGGGCTTATTCTTTATTCCAAGTATTTTAGTGCATGAAAAATATTACTTCCTTTCACACTTATGTATTTCCAAACTTTTAATCCTTTGAATTTTGAATAATAGAACAAATCAATTAAAAAAAATAGGAATAAAAAACAAAAGCATCTCTGCGAATCAACTTCATGCTGCGAACAGAAAGTATTAACGTCAGTATTAGCTGCGAACAGGAACAACTTCATACTGCGAACACTAATTGGTCGATTATTATTATGATTAATTAGCAATGTCACACAAGCGCTATAGCGCGCTGGAAACATTGTAAAGTCAATTAATAATATACAAGAATAAAAATAAAATACTATGATTGCAAGTTTAAATTAAAGGATATAATCACGTAAAAAGAAATTCAGTGGCAATTATTAATTTGAAATGTTCACTTTGGAACATTATTTGCATGGTTCTCGTATGTTTTTATTTTTGGCGCAAATTTGTTTCCCTGATTAATTTGGAAAGAGGTTTGGTAAATAAGAAAGTTAATTAAAATATAATCAGTGATTAATGATTTTTATGAATTTTTCAATTATTTTTCCATTTTTAAATTGTAAGATTTGAGAGATGTGAATTTTTTATTTTAAAAGCTATAAATGTGATATTGCACCCATTTTAAGCAGTTCAGATGAAAAAAATAAATTCTAACCGTTCTAACTTTAGGAATGGTCGACTTTTACTTTGTAAAATAGAATAATTTTCAATTTTAGATGCATGGTATAGTTCAAAATTCAACTGTTGAATTTTGTAAAAAAAATCGTCGGTTGAAAATTCGACTGTTGAATTTTGTAGAAAATTTGTATGTTAAAAATTCGTTTGTTGAATTTCCAACAGTGAAGTTTTGTAGAAAATTCGTCTATTGATAATTTAACTGTTGAATTTTATAGCGAATTCGTCTCTGAAAAACTGTTGAATTTTTAACGATGAAGCTTAATTTTCAACAAAGAAGATTAATTTTCTTCCAAAACATACGAGTTTTCAACGGAAAAGATTAATTTGCTACAAAATATTTAAACCATCAACTGAAAAAGAATACATTTTTCAATCAAAAATGGAATAGTTAAATTTTCAGTTGAAAAAATTGATTTTCAACCAAAAAAATGAATTTTTAACAGAACAAAAGATAAATATTCAACTGAAATGATAAAGTTTCCACGAAAAAATGAAATTTTAACAAAGTAGTTCAAATTTCTACCAGGTAGTTGAATTTTCCATAACAAAACTAATTTTCAACAACAACAAAAAACGATTTTTGGACCAGAAAGATGAATTTCCAACTAAAATTCAAAATATTTAACCAAAAAAGTGAAATTTTAAAAAAGTAGTTCAACTTTCAACCAAGTAGTATAAAAAGCCTTGTAAATTTGGAAAGTTTTTTCAAAAATATTCAGTTGGTAATACTTTTTCTAAATTTCTCAATATTTAATTCTCATGCTTTGAAATATTTGAATTAAAAATGTTGAAGACTTCAAATTTATATTGTACCATTTTTCAGCAACTTAAATTCAATAATTTTTTAACCTAAACGCTCTAAATTGGAAAATAGTCCACTATTAAGTTGTAATCAGCTTCAAATTCTTTGAAAGTATACAATTTTAAGTATATCTGTCACATTGTTTAATTTGAAATGGTTATTCAAGAACAAAACCGCGCTTTGAATTTCATATTCTACAATATTTAGGGAATTAAATTTGAAAGTAATTTGACACGATTTTCGCGTTTCTGGGATCAATTTTGTATAAAAAAAAATTAACATAAGCAAGTTTATATACTCAGACTTTAGTTCAAAATATCGAAAGTTTACAATATGGTGTTAATGTAAGTTCAAAACTATAAAATTGTGAACATTCCAGGTTAAAATTAATTATTAAACTAAGCATTGGTTTTAATGATTTTTTAAATTATAAAATACAATAATTATTTTCAAATGATACAGTTTGGAAAGATGTAAAAATGAAACCAAACCATTTTCAATCTTTCGATATAAAATTATTTTGTTTTAAATGTTTCCAATTCACAGTTGTTTAATCTTAAACAATTCCTAACTGTACAGTTTAATGACTTCAAAGATAAAAAAAATTTTAAAGGCCTGGTTTTATTCTTTAAGTAAAATGTTTCTATTTTTTTTACAGATTAATGTAAAAAGGGTCTTGGAAAATTAAAAAAGCTGCCTCAAAAATATTCACTTTTCAATGATTTTTTATTCTTTTGAATTCCTTGGAATGCTTTTAAACTCTTTCAAATCCTTTTAAGTTTTTATAACATCCTTGAAATCAACTGGATTCCTTTGAATTCCCAGATATATTTGAATTCATCCAAATGGTCTGAATTACCTGAATTCCCAGAATTCGCGAAATTTCTTAAATTCTTAGAACTCCCTGAATACTAAGAAATTCAAAATAATTCAAAGAATTCAGAGGCATTCAGAAGAATTGAAGGAATTCAAGAAATTCTATACATTCAGGGGACTTGGCAAATTCAAAGGATTTCAGAAATGGGATTCAGGGAATTCAGAATATTAAAGGATTTCAGAGATTTAAGAAAATTCTGAATATTCAAAGAATTCACGATATTCAAGGACTATAGGAAATTCATAGAATATACGAAAATTTAGAAATTTCAAGGAATTTAGAAAATTCAGAAAATTTAGGAAATTCAGGGGATTTAGAGAATTCAATGAATTTCGGAAATTCCAAATATTAAGGTAATTCTGTAAGTTCAGAATATTCAAGGACTTCAGGGAATTTAAAGAAAACAAAGATTTCAGAAAATTTAAGAAATTCGTAGATTTTTACGAATTCAGAGAATACAAGGAATTTAAAATATTCAACAAATTCAGGATATTCAGATAATTTGAGGAATTCAGAGAATTAAGAGAACTCAGAGAATTCAAAGAATGCAGAGAATTTAAGTTTTTCAGAGATTTTCGTGCATTCAGAGAATGCAGGAATTGAAAATATTTAAGAAATTCTGAGAATTCCGAATATTCAAGGAATTCTAAGAATTTCGACTACTCAAGGAATGCAGGATATTGATGTTTTTCAAGGATTTCAAAAAATTTCAGGAATTCAGATAATCAAAGGAATTGAAAGATTTTTAGTAATACAGAAAACAAGAAGATTTCATTAAACTTATACAGAATTTTAGGGATTTAAGACTGTTTAACTCGAAGATTCGAGGATTTCAAGGAATTCAGAGAAATTAAGAGTTTTAGAGAATTCACAGATTTTTAGAAAATCTGGGAATCTGTTAACTTTCATTGCTCGCAAAATAATATCTTAATTTTTAAAAAAATTATTAGAAATTTTTTATTTTCAGTTTTGAATGCTGTGAATTTTTAGTTTGAAAGACTTCAAATTTGATATTGTACTATTTTTTAGTCATTCAAATTTAAGACTTTGAAAGTGTTCAATTTTTAATATTCCCCATTTACAGGTTATTTAACATCAAAGACTTTGAATCGGAATTTATTTAATTATTTTATGATTTTAATTTAAAATTAGTCATTTTTAAACATTTATATAGAATATAATTATTTTCAAACGATACAATTTTGAAAGATTTACAAATGTAACTATAACATTTTCAAGGTTTCGATACATTCTTTTAATTCAAGATTGTCAAATTTTAAACGATTCCAGTTTTAAATAATATAATGTTCAAAGTTTGAAGCTGAAAGCTTATCAAAAAAATAATGTTGTTTTCAATTTACAATTTTGAAATATTCCAAAAGAGGAAAGTCATAAAACTTTTATAATATTTTTAATCATTATTACTTTTTATATAGTAAACTAAGAATGCTAAACACTTTATTCATGCTTGAAATTTAAAAACTGCAACTGTAATAGATTTTAAAAATTTAATTATTTTTCTGACACTAATATTGGAAGTCATAAAGGTGAAAGGCTTCTTCTTTATTCCAAGTATTTTAGTACATAAAAAAACATTATTTCCTTTTATACATGTGTATATCTAAACTTTAAATCCTTCACATAATAAAATAAACAAATTAAAAAAAAACAGGAATAAAAAAAACAAAGGAATCTCTGCAGACCGAGCAAGTTCATGATGCGAACAAAATGTATATTAGCTGCGAAGAGAAACAACTTCATGCTGCGAACAATAACTTATCGATTATTATTATTAATGTTATATAATTATATACTATACATAAATAAGTAATATTTATGAATGAATAAAAAAGTGATCGGTCATTGTGCTCTATCTTATAGTTATATGCCTATCCATTTTTTCTATTAATTCAGTATAAAATGTATGTTTGATTAACTGTTTTATGTTTTATGCTGTATGTTTTGAAATCTATTTTTCCCGAATGAATAATGAGGGTGGGTATTTATAGTGACGAAACTGGGCTTGCGTAAAGTTCGCGGCCGGTTGTGACGTAAATGAAGGAGGAAGTGAGGTAGAAAGTGCCAATCGGGGGTCGTGTCGCTATGGTAACAGACTGGTCGATTTTCTCGTCTCCAGTTGCCCCCATGGAAATACGAAGGAAGCTCGAGGCTAGCTAGAGTGCTCCAACTCGACCCATAACCTTGACGTCCATTTAAAAAAAAAGCCACCCCTAGGCCAATGTTCAAGACAAGAAAGCTGTAACTACACTTTGATTTTGGCCCCCCGATTCGCATTTGTTTCCAATATATTTGAATGGAAAACAATTTCGCATCAGGTGACAAATCCCAAATGTAGTTACCGCTTTCTGGATTTTCACAGCAGTACAGGTCACGTTTTTCTATTCAACGACTGTACTTAATTCACGTAGGGAGGGGGGAGGGTCGAGAGGTTTCGTTACAATTTGTTACGACAGGGGGGGGCGGGGGTCCTTCATTCATGTAGGTAATTTTTGGAAATTCGCAAATGAAACAAATAATTTGGAGTAATTATAGAGAAGTTTAATATGAATTTAATTTTACACGTCAAAGAAACCTGGTGAATGAAAAATGAACCTTGCCAAATTTAAAAAAAAGTCGGGCAATTTCATTGGTCATGGAAAAGTCAGGAATTTAGAAAAAAAATCTTGCAAAATTCAGGGAATTTCTATAACTTTAAATAACTGTCAAACAGAATAAACTTGAACATTTTTCAATTTTAATTTGAAATTGTTTCATAGAGTTTATAAAAGATTCTAGGTAACAAATGTTACAAGTTTAAGATTTTGACCTTTGAATAGTAATAGTCAAGGAAAGCAAAAAATTGGTCAGGGAAAAATTAGAGAATTTTAAAAATGAAGTTTTGCGGTAACTCTGATATAACCCTTACGAAAAGATATGACAGGAAAAAAATGACAGGTGTGCCATTTTTTCCCTGTCATTTTTTCGCGAACACAAGAAAATGACAGGGAAACGACAGGAAAAATGACAGGGAAACGACAGGCAAAACGACAGCCGAAAATGACTGGCCCCAATTGGCCATAATTTATAATAATATCGTGTAACATTATAAATTATCGACGACTTGCAGACTTATTCGTAAACGATTTTAACTTTTCTGTAGAGCTTAAAAAATCATTAGCAAAAGAAAACTATTATGGAAATTTTCATGATGAAACACCTCTTTGTAGCCTGTAGCTAATTCCGAATTATCTTCCAACACAGCAATTGTGGAATGTGTTCGATTTGCCATTTTAAAGTCTTCTTATCCATACAAAGTGCTAAACGTAACTACCACGGGCAAAAATTTCAGACTATTTTCAACTTTCTTCATTTCCTTAACAAGTTGACTGCGTGCTCCAATTCCATGATCCAACAAAGAATGGTTCCGCCACGCGCAACCTACGGACCCTTTGATTGTTTCACTTTTTTTAGATGCGCGTGGCGAGACCATTCTTTGTTGGATCATGGAATTAGGAGCACGCATTGAACTTCTTGAGGGATGAAGAAAGTTGAAAATAATCTGAAATTGTTGCCCGTGGTACTTAAGTTTAGCACTTTGTAAGGAATTAGCAACAGGCTACAGAAAGGTGTTACATAATGAAAATTCCCATAATAATTTTCTTCTGCTGATGATTTTTTAAGCTTTACAGGAAAGTTCAAATGGTTTACGAATAAGTCTGCAAGTCGTCGATTATTTATAATGTTACACAATATTATTATAAATTATGGCCAATTAGGGCCAGTCATTTTCGGCTGTCGTTTTGCCTGACGTTTTCCTGTCATTTTGCCTGTCGTTTCCCTGTCATTTTCTTGTGGTCGCGAAAAAATTACAGAAAAAAAATGACAGGGAAAAAATGACACACCTGTCATTTTTTTCTTGTCATATCTTTTCGTAAGGGAGCATTCTTCTTAAAAATGTATTTGCCGTGTATTTATATTTCTTTTTTTGCAGTTGCTGTCTCTTGAGGATTATCTTTTTAGTTATAAATTGTATTATTTGTTTGAAAATTCATCCTTTTTGGTTGAAAATTCGTCTTTTTGGATTGAAAATTCAAATATCTTCGTAGAAAACTTACTTCTGACATAAAGCTCATATTTTGATGTTTAAAAGTCAAACTGCAATTTTTTTTGATGAAAATTCAATTCTTTTTTTGAAAATGTCTTTTCAAATAAAAAATGTATCTATTTTAGTAGAAAAAATGCATTTTCCTTGGATGAGAATGCAACTGTTTGGTTTGCAAATCAACAATTTTGTTGAAAAGCCATCTTTTTTACTTGAAAATTCAACTGTTTTGTTGAAAGTTCAAGTATCTTCGTAGAAATTATACATCTTATTTAAAACTCATATTTTGGTGTTGAAAAGTCTAAACGAAATTTTGGATAAAAATGCAACTGCTTTGTGAAAATTAAACTATTTCGTAGAAAATTTACTTTTCGCTTAGAACTGATATTTTGGTGTTGTAAAGTCAACTAAAATCAATTTTGATTGAAACTTGAAGTTTTTTTTTTTTAATTGTCTTTAGTGAAAAATTGCAACTATTTTAATATAAATGGCATCTTTCTTGAATAAAAATGAAATTGTTCAGTTCAAAATTCAACAATTTTGTTTAAAAGTCATCCATTCTGGTTGAAAATTCAATTGTTTTGCTGAAATTTCAAGTATTACCTAGGAAATTCACTTGTTTCAAATTCACATTTTGGTGTTGCAAAATCAACTGAAATCTATATCTATATAATATACAGGGTGTTTTTTTTGACTTGAGACAACGAAATATCTCAAAAAATACGCATCCTACGGAAAAAATGTCTGGAATAAAAACTTTATTTTCGAGGGGGAAAAAAGATTTGTTAACATTCCCCACCCCCACCCCCACAGGAGGCAGGGGTGGGGAAATACGTAAGTTTTATTCGGAAAATTTGTTTCGATTCGCGATAGATGGCGCTGCAATTGCGAAATTAAGCACCCCGAAGGGAATAGACAACTACTACGTCCGCGTCGTTATTCCTGGGTAGAGCTAGAAGTATTTTGTAAGAAAAATTTTAGAAACACAATATCATCAAGTCAATCTGTGCAAAAATTCTATTTTTGAACAAAAAGGCTCAGAAACATTATGAATCCAAAAAGCAGTTATTTTGAAAAAACATATTCGAAAAGTTCAAAATATGCAAAAAGAATTGCATAGAAAGGCCTCAAAATATGTTTCCAAACAACGTTTTGATCGGCTCGTTAGAGACAAGTATATAACAAGATGAAAAAAGATACACTAATATTATGATTTTGATAATTAAAAATGAGAAAAATTTCCATATTTTAATGGTTCTTATACAGTAGAACTTTATTGACTAACTCTCACTTTACTTTGTAAGTTTCTCATTAAGATCTTTTAATTTAAAGTAATGTTTACAAATAAGATTATTATTAATCAAAAACTAGATTTTATTGATTAATTTGATATATCATTAAATAAAAATAAAAATAAAAATTGTTCTGCAGTGAGCTTTACTGTAACAAGAAAGAAATTTTTGGTGTTGTAAAAATTATCCTTGATATTTCAGAAATATTTAATCTTTAATTAATAAATTTTCGAATTATTCAGAGAGAATCTCTAAAATTACAAAAATGCCAACGCAAGTTAGAGATAAAACTATTAAATAGATGCATTTACTGAGTACTATGTCACTGTCATAATTGCGTTTTCAAAAGTGGGGGAAATATTTCAAGGGCCAGTTTTAGAAGAATTTTCCAACATGTGTTTTTTACGACTGTAGACTGTCTCTTGACTAGGAAGGGGTGTACAGCTAAAGAGGTTGGACTACACTGTACTTGAGTTCTTGGAAAAATACGTACAAACCAATATTTGTCATTTTCAAAGGGAGTTTTCATTCGTCTATTTTTTCCTGTTTTAAAATGATTTCAGTGTTCAGTGTGGCCCGGTACGGTTCAGTTGCTCTAGACTCTAGACGGGAATTTTAAAGTATCGAAATAACAAAATTTTAAGAAGTGTGTGCAAAATAAAAAATTATAAAAAGATTCCGTAGTTTTATAAAGTGAACTTTCATTTCAAATTTATAAGGGAGTTAATGTTTGCCCTTCATAATGGAATATAGTACATAACAACAGAAGGATAAGTATTTTTCTTCTTCATGGTTTTCTTCTTGTGTGAAACTGAAATTTTTTTTTTTTTTCTTTAGAAATTTTAACATGTTTTCATGATTTCGCGGGAATTTGACAAAATGAGGGGCAAAGAAATAGTTAATATGTGAAATTGTTACATATAAAGAGAGAGGGCATCAATGAAATCAATTTTGAATGAGACCTTTAGAGAGATAACAAAGCCTTTGATACTTTTATCGAATTTATATATGAAAATTTGGAACTTAATGTTAATTCAATTTTTCAGTTAATTGGAAATTAAAAAAAAAAAAAAAAATTATTAAAGTACAAAAATGATTTTGAAATATTAAGGATTGACACCTAAACCGAAAATTGAAAGTTAAGTTCTCATCCAAAAATTAAAAAATTAAAAATAATGTGAATAACAGTACGATAAGAAATTTCAGTCTCATATATACATACATTATTAATATAAAGCATATGATAGAAATAAGTTTTCGTAGTATCCTATTAAAATATACCCTGATGAGGAGATTTAAATAATCTCGAAACATGTTGGTTCCAAAAGTAGTATAAAAAAGACGGAGAAAGAGAAAGGAAATGAGAGTGAGGATGGCTTGGTTGTCTCTTTTCCAATTCTCTCCCTCTTTTTTCATCTTGTTATATACTTGTCTCTAACGAGCCGATCAAAACGTTGTTTGGAAACATATTTTGAGGCCTTTCTATGCAATTCTTTTTGCATATTTTGAACTTTTCGAATATGTTTTTTCAAAATAACTGCTTTTTGGATTCATAATGTTTCTGAGCCTTTTTGTTCAAAAATAGAATTTTTGCACAGATTGACTTGATGATATTGTGTTTCTAAAATTTTTCTTACAAAATTTAACAAACAGAGACATTAAGCCTTAGACCTTGATATTTGTTCTTTTGAGTTTGGATTTTAATGCCTTTCTCAGGGAATAGGTTTCTGGGTCAACCCTAAAAAAGCTAAAAGTAGTGTCAACAATTTCGTTTTTCGCAATTACAGCGCCATCTATCGCGAATCGAAACAAATTTTCAGAATAAAACTTACGTATTTCGTAAGGGAGAATATGAATCTGTGATAAAAAATTGGGGTTGCCATTTGAAATTACAACGTTACCCCCACCCCTGCCTCCTGTGGGGGTGGGGTAAATTTTAACAAATCTTTTTTCCCCCTCGAAAATAAAAAGTTTTTATTCCAAACATTTTTTCCGTAGGATGCGTATTTTTTGAGATATTTCGTTGTCTCAAGTTAAAAAAAACACCCTGTATATACATGCAAATGCTTGGTTGAAAATTAATCTCTTCGATTTTTTTATTGAATGTTTTATCTCTTTGGTTGAAAATTTAACTATTTTTTTGCTGAAAATTCCATGTTATCACAGAAAATTCGTCTTTTGGCTTGAAGGTTCAACAACTCAGGCGAATTTTTTTTCATTCATGACTGAAAAATCTTTATTCGTTGAAAATCATCTTTTTGGTTTAAAAATTCATTTTAAAAAATGAAATTCCATATTTTTTGGTTGAAATATCCACTATTATATTTTCTGTTGCGAATTCATCTTTTTAAGTTGAAGAGTTAAATATTTTGTTAAAAATTTGAACATTTTCTTAAAAAGTCATCTTTTATGGTAAAAAAGTCATTTTTTTTAAATAGATTGAAAATTTTTTAATTTGTATCTTAAATATTATTTTATTCCTTTCATAAAAGATCATGTATTAAAAATATTACAAGATTAAAATGCTGGTATCTGAATGTTAATCGTCAGGGAAAATGAAAAATTGGTCAAGGAAAAAACAGGGAATTTTGAAAATGAACTTTTCAACCTGAAAAGCATGTAACCTTAAATAAAAAAAGGTTCCATTAGTTTCAAGTCCCATATCTTATTATTTCCGCAAACCATCAATTATGTACAGTAAGAGGGGGGGGGGCTTATACATATTTTTCATGGTTTTTCACATGGGGGGGGGGGGGGTCTTGAAAAGGGCCTATAATTCGTTACGTAATTTAAATACGGCCCCTTATCTTCATTTATTATGTTCCCAAGAGTTACGTTTTATTCTCAAAAAAATAAAACTAACTCGTAGACTCCAGACGGCCCTGATTTCTTACAAGTTTCTATTTTCAAGCCTAGGTCAACTTTACTATATGTTGGGGATCGATTTAACTGATTTGAAAGAGACTCAAGATCTGGCTGAAAGGAGCGAGTTTCTATTCCTGCTCATTAATACACTAAATTTACATTAATAGCTCAGATGATTCAAGAATAGGTGGAAAATGTTTGAGTTACACTCTGGCGTCAGAAGTCTTTATTTAATTTGGGGAAATCAACAAAGATTAGACTCTTTCCGACAACGTGAATTTTTTAAATCCAATTTCGTGAATCATTATCCGATAAGAAGGCTTGCATTCAAAAGAATGAAAAATTTCAGTACCTAGGAACGCCGTTTCTGTCCTTCTTTTTTGAACCCCTGATTGGGCAATGAAATATTATTTAGATTCCAATCGCTTTCAATGCCGATCACAGCTGTCAAACGTGACCTGAAATTAATTAAAAACACCATTTGCGCATTGAGTCCTAGTGTAATGTATGAAGTTGACACAAAAATACCCTAAGTTCCCTAAGTACGCTAAATAAATACCCTAAATACCCTGAGTAAAAATTTCACGGCCCATGCTAAAAAATGCTATTTTAGGTACCGTTCGCAGTACCTAAAATCGCACTTTCGATGGCTAGTTTTTACTGTGACACATTAATCATTTCAGTTTTGCACTGCAAAACTAGCAAAGATTCATCATCTTGCATTTTGCAAATCTGAGCTCAAATTCGGATTCAGCAAACTTTTTAGGACATCAAAAATCTTTGGGGTCACCTAGTCCAGTCTTTAGGTACAAAGTTATTTTTTTCAATGAAATTAATGAAGGTACCAGCATATTGATTCCAAATTGAAACGCTTTCAATCCAAGATTTCAGGTAAAAATATATTACATTTCAACCAACAAGAACGAATTTTTAACCAAATAGTTGAATTTTAAGCCAAAAAGATAAATTTTCAATCATGCATAGTTAAATAAATTATCAAAAAAAGAGATGAATTTCCAACTAAAATGATGAATCTTCAATTCTTCAAACAACAAAAAAATGAATTTCGAACAAAGTATTTCAACTCTCAAGAAAGTGGTTGAATTATCAAGCAATAAAGTAAAATTTACAAAAAAAAATGTAAAAGTTGATATTTCAACCAAAAAATATTTTTATTTAAAATGAAAAACCAAATTAATTAAACCAAAAAAGAGGATTTTTCAACAAAATAGTTGAATCGTAAAAAAAAAAATTTCCACAAAAAAGTTCATTTTAAACGATATAGTTGAATTTTCTATTAAATTGTTGAATTTATCTACATGTGTATAAAAGCTAATGTGAAGTACTTCAAATTTATGTCTATACGTGAATGGAAGAAACTTCCAATACGTACATTAGAAGTGACTGAATTATCAAGTCTTTTCTAACAATGTATATGTACAAACTAAATGAAAAATGTCTTCCAAAAATGCAAGAACATTTTATCGTCAAAGTGATTGAACTCTGTACAATTTCAAAGAATTCAAGTTTAATTCCAACATCTTTAAACATTTATCTCTGCAAAATATGCCGGAATTGAAAAGAATTCCAAACAATTTATGGTGAATTCCAAATGCATAAACCTTCGATTTCTGTAGACGAAATAAGGTTAGTTACTCCCCTTTTCGGAAGAGAGAAATATGTCAAAAGAGAAAGTTAGGAACCGGAAAAATATGTCAGAAGAGAATACACAACGATTAATTAATTATCAGCAGAAAATTGTATCGAAAAATGAGTGAAAACAGTTTAGCTAATTTTTAGGTCAACTAACATATGTATTGCCAAAAACTGCTTAACTAATTAAATTAGTGAGATTTGATTAACAATTATAGTTAAATAATAACTAGTTGAATCAGTAAATGACTTTTTACTTTTCAATTAGTCATATTTAACTAATTCAAATTTAAAGAGTACGCATTTTTTTAAGGTACACCGTATTGAGTTTGATATTCATTGAGGTAGCTAAGAAATATAATTGTTGAACTTGAACCTTTAAATGAAAATTGAATAGATCACTGGAAGTAAGAAAAAACTCGTAAATACTGTGTGCTTTAGGTCTAATATTACATGTTTTTAATAAAATTTATAAATAAAATGTGATACACGAAGCTATATTTTGAAGCAACTAATATTACACTTTTTTTAAAACACTTTGATAGTTTCTCATTTCACATATATAATATATTTTGACACCAAAATGTGCAAAAAATATTTTTAAAACACATTTCATTTGCATTATAATATGAGAGACTCTAATATTCACGTATCTTAAATTTAATGTAAACATATTTTTTATGAAACCCATAAATAATTTTATTTCATACAATCTTTTGGATTAGTTCAAAAGGACTCTTACAAAGTTCTCATAAATTTTAAACGAAAAACTCTGATTCTCTATAATAAAACTATGTTATTTTTCTTCAAGCAGAGCATTCAAAATTGGACTATGATAACGTGTTTATATTATAGTGATCGCAATCGAGAATTTTGTGGTTTATTTAATTTTCATTATTTTATAGACTTTCCAACAAAAAATTGAATTTTTAATCAAACAGTTGAATAAAAAATATGAATTTTCAACATAAAAGTTAATTTTTGAAAAATAATTTTTAACAGTGTACTTAATTGAAAAATGAAGGTTTAACCATTTTTTACCCATAATGCAAATGATTCAAATTTTTTTGAATATTCAAAAAATTTGAGTATTTAAATTTAGAACATTAGGGATGAAAGTATTGAATTGTTTTTCCCAAACCAACCTCATTATAGCCTCTCAAACAATGAATCTCTGCCGGTCAATAAAATTTCTAATATTATCTATATCTATGAAAATTTGGCATTTAATTTTCTTTCAGTTTAAATTGTTGTTTAATTGTGGAAAACATATAAATTTAGCGCCATCTATTTGTTGCTATAGCGGTTATAAAACTAAGCATTAAAACTACAGAAAAAAATCTGCCCGCTGCGCGTCTGTTGATTCTCGCTAGATAATGTATTTATCTCGCGCTTCGCGCTCGATAGTGTATTTGTCTCGCGCTACGCGCTCGTCATAGCCACGCAACTGTAATTTGGTGACTGTGAATTCTCTTTTGTTGAAGCTCCTTCGGCTTTAGTGAACACATTATCATCACGTATCTCGTGCTTCGCACTCGATTTTGTCGAAAATTCATTCTGTACCTCGGTCTGGGTATGCTTATTCAGATATTACAAAATAAAGTACAAATTTTATTTTTCGTGATTACTTTAATATTTGTTCCTTATTTTACACTAATTTTAATTTTCAGCTACCCTGGATAATCTATCATTTCAATAGATTCATATTATTGCAATGCATAATATACATTGGTATTGAAACAAAAGTATTTTATTGTCTTTTTTTTATCATTGAAAAAGTGCCCATCCTATCAAAGAAAAATATTGTTAAACGTTTCATTGCAACTTGTGTCATTTATCCATAAACCTAATTTGTTTATTTTCAATGTTATTTTTTACGATTTAAACTAAAAATACGCATTCGAGCGTAAAGTTGTTTTGGAAAAATTTGTTGACATAAATTAGGCGAAAATTTTGTTAAATAAAATCTTATTGTAGCTTGTGTCCTTTTTCCAAAAAGTAAATTTTTTTATTTTTCATGTATAGTTTCATAACAAGAGTTTATAAACAATTTGCAGATATTTTTGGGTTAAAACATTTTTGTCTTTTCATATTTTTCGTCTCTCCTGTCGTTTTCCCAAAAAAATAATTTTTTGTATTTTTCATCTAATTTTGTACGATTGAAAAAAAATCTATTCGTTATATCCAAAATTATTAATAACCAAATTTGTAGAACCTTTTAGGGTGAAGAACTTTTATATATTAATTTTTTTTCGTACCTTGTGCTGTTTTTCAAAAAAACTAATTTTTTTAATTTCAATGTTATTTTTTTACGTTTAAAACAAAAACGGCGCGTCCTATCAAAAAATTATTGATAACAAATTTGGATGAGTTTTCACTCCTTTTTGGAAGAGCAACCTTTGTCTCTTCATTTTTTTCATAGCTTATGTCATTTGTCCAAAAATTCAATTTTTTAATTCTTAATTTAGTTTTTTTACGAATAAAACAAAAATTACGCATCCTATAAAAAAATTATTATCCACAAATTTATATTTCTGGAGTGAACAACTTTTGTCTCATAATTTTTTTTCGTAGCTTGTGTCGTTTGTCCAAAAATTTAATTTTTTATTTTTAATTTCGTTCTTTACGAATAAAACAAAAACTACGTATTCCATTAAAAAGTGGTTCAGAGCAAATTTATAGATCATTTTTTGGCGCACAGTTTTTGTACATTCATCTTTTTTCGTATCTTGCATAGCTTGACTGCGAAATGGAATTTTTGATTATGTTTTCTGCCATCAAAATTTGAATTTTCCAATTTTCAACAAAATTCGAAAAGTTGTCATAATAATCTTGTACGTTTTTTTTTCTTGAATTTTGAAAATGCTGTAACTTTGAATTTTTTTTGCATCGAACGAAGTCATGAGGATAAATTGTTAGAGTTTCGAAATACTATGAAGAGCCGTACATAGAATTTTCAAATCTTGAAAAAAATGGTCTCAAAAATTTTGAAATTGCTCTAAATTTTTTAATTTTCATCCAAAATAGCTGGTTAACAAACTCGATATTCCTTTTTGGTCCCTGAAACTGTGTGCTAAAGCACAATTCAATCCGACTTGTCTTTCAAAAATGATCTGGTATACAGACGACAACAATGACGACGACCAGGATGACAGACAGACAGACACCGTCGTAAAACCGGTTTTTCTGGATTCAGGGGTCCTCGAAAACGTTGAGGTTTAAAGAAATCCGCGATAGTCAGTTTTCACATAAAAACAATACCTTCTCATTATGATGAGAATGTAAAAATGGTTACATATCTCAATCTATTGCAAATTATTCCCCTTAAAAGGTTTTTCGTCTGTAGCTTGATTCTTGGTTTTGAATTGAATAAATAGAACTTCTCTCGAAAAGTAATTTTTCAACATTCTATTTAAATTATTATTTTATGTATTATAATAGTTTAAAGAGTGATATTTTTATTGGTATTTTTTGCAGTTTGGTAGCACATTCTTCATAAAAAAATTAATTCTTCCCTGAATGGAATTTACACGAACAGTACTTGAATTTCCAATTTACATGTAACATTTATATTTTTACGAATTTCAAAATTTACATACTTTTTAATCTTATATTCTGAATAGTTACGCTGATCAAATAAAGTCCAAATAAGATCAAATACATACTATGTATAATACGTGTATTTGCGGTTGGGTTTGTTTTCAACTATCTGGTAAAGGGAAAGTCGATTCACAATTGCATCACTTATATATCTTTTTACCTAGGAAGACAGTATTGCATTACAAAAATAAATAAAAAAATTCCCCACGACATTGTAGTGGGCATTTTTTTAAACAGAATATTTCTGAATCGATTAAAAAATGTATGTTTTATCAAATAAAATAAAAAAATTGCAAGCCATAAAGGGGACCTTTCTACAAAACAGTCGAATTTTCGACCATATAATTAAAATATCTACCAAAAATATTAATTTTCTATTAAAAAGAAAAATACGCAACAATATTCATACAATTCTAACCAAGCAGTTGAATTTTTGACCAAAAAGATAAAATTTCCACTAAAAGAGATGAATTACTCAACTAAAAAGACAAATTTTCGACGAAGAAAGATTTTTTGGTCAGTAAAGGTAAAAAATTTCATCGCAAATGTTGAATTTTGAAGCCAAAAAGAGGAGTTTACAATAATGCAGTTGCATTTTCAGGCAAATAATTGAATTATCCTCCAAAAATATTAATTTTGTAATGAAAAAAAGAGATTTTCAACAAAAAATATATATTTTTAACCATATATTTGAATTCCCAATCAAGAATCTCAGTTTTCTGCCGAAAATCACAAATTTTCAACAAAGTACATAATTTTTTAAACGAATAGTTGAATTTTCAACGAATTGAATGAATTTTCTACCAAACAGTTGAGTTTTTTAATAAAAAAGATCAATTTTCAAGACAACATTTATGTAACAGTCACATTTTTATTAAAAAATGATCTTCTAAATTTTAAAAACCAATTTTCTACAAGACACTTGTATTTTCTACCAAGCTTTTGAATTTGTAACAACAAAAGTTAATTTGCAACCAGACAGCTGAATTTTCAACCAAAAAGTTAATTAAAAAATGACGAGTTCTATCGAAAAATGGTTCAAAGAAATTTTTTACAATTTTTTAAACGCTGAAATTCCTGCAAAAACTTTTCTCATAATTCTCGTATGTCATAATCACTTCTTAAGACTTTTTCCTATATTTTGCGTCGTTTGTTTCAACATTTATTTTACCTATTTTACGTCATTTGGCTCAAAATTTGAATTTTTGATTTTTTTCATAATATTTACGATAAATAAAACTGAAATGACAAGTCCTACCAAAGATTGACTGAAAGAAATTTTGTAGAGTTTTTTGAAAACTATAATTGCTCCTCAAGACTTTACCAAGTATTTTGGGGGGTTTGGTTCAAAACTTGTGTTTTTGATTTTTTCACAGTATTTTCGATGAATAAAACCAAAATAACAAGTTCTATCAACAAATGGTAATGAGAAATTTTGTAGTACTTTTGAAAAGCTACAATTCATCCTTGAGACTTTTTGCTATATTCTACGTCATTTGGTTCAAAATTAGAATTTTTGACTTATTTTCGATGCATGAGACCAAAAAGACTAGTCCAATCAAAAAATGATTAAGAGAAAAATTGTAGATATTTTGAAAAGGTTTAATTCTTCTCTTGAAATTTTTCAGGCATCTGTCCTCGTTTGGTGTAAAATTGGAATATTCGATTTTAGAATAGCATTTCAGATAGCTAAAACCATAACCGCTGGTCAAGTAATGCTAGCTAACGAACTCGTTTTTTCTTTTAGGACCGGAAAAAAGTGTGCCAAAGTTCGATTTGATCCGTTCATTTTTTCGAGAGTTATCGGGTTTACGGACGGACATACATACAGACAGACAGACAGACAAACGTCATCAATAATAAATTATGATAAATTATGAGTATGTAAAAAATGGTTATTTTTATTATTTTACGTTCATATTTCACACTTTAATATGAGAAAAAGAATTCAAATTAAATGCTATGCTAATCTTTTACACAAAAATATACAAATAAAAATATGTAATAACTGAAGACTTTCGTCAATTAATAATTCAAATCTTTACTTCCTCAAAAATATTGAACGGGAGAGAATTTTTCCGATTCTTTTTGTTTATATCGAAAACAGTGACCAATAAGCCAATTATAAGCCAACGGTTTTGAACAATAGCGAATCCGCCCCTGTCTGGTGCGATCCTGTCGACTGTCATTGAACTTTGCAGCAAAGTAGTAGTGGCCAGGAAATGGTCAGCCAGTACACAGTACTTGCCCACAGTAGTTAAGATGCCTATTGGTCCGGCACGAACACTTAATTATCGACAACAAAAGAGTGAATAAACTTCATCGTAACTACTCCAATAAGAAGGACCGAAATTATTCAAAAGAATCTTCAAATATATATTTTACTTTAAAGGTTTACGGAACACAAACAAAACCTTTTCTGAATAATGGAACGATTTTTTGTTTAGTTTCTAAATATTGCTTTATATGATATTTCACTTTTGCGAAAATTATATCAAGTATTCAAAACAACATCGCTAAGTAATCAAATAATTATTAGATGTCTTGCAGCCCAAATTTTGTTTTCATAAAATTAAAACATGGCTTCTGTTATTGTGTCATCAGTGAAAATGAGTCGCAGATTTTCAGTGAAATTCCACTGATTAGAATTTACGAACAGATTAATCGATTTCACCAAAAATCAATACTAATTATCTTGAACGTATAGAACCACTTTAGGTGATAGGTTGTTAAATGCCAACGAGCATACCTAAATGTCGGGAAATGATGGATTAGCTTGAATGACGGGGTCAACCTCGATGAAAATTATAACTTTTCTCTGGAGTTCCTTAATGTCGTGACGAATTAAGTTCAAAAGCATCAAAAGTTAAATTACTCTTATTCCTGTCAGTATTCGCTAAACACTAGCCACTGCCATTGTCACTTAGCATTTATTAACAAATTGCAACCAGGGACGCAACTTCTCCGCACACCGAAAATTTGTAATAAATTATATATATTTTATTCAATTTCAAATAATTTATGGAAATAAGATTCAGAATTTTTTAATTTAAGAAGAAAGGAAATAATCTAATTTATTAACATTGCAAAATCGACATTGTATAAGCTAGGAAAGAGAGGTACAACACTGATGAAAATGTTTGTTTGATTAAAGTAAATCTTAATAAGTTCGTTGAATTCAAATATAAGATTTGTTTAAATAGAAAAAAAATTGTATTCAAACTTTTTTTGTTTGAATATTATTTGAATATGGCAGAATTTTTCAAAACCTTGAGACGCACTTCGTATTTGCAAAAGATTCTTGCTGGCAGTACAAAATCTCTTATCTTGATGGCAAGAGATAGAAAGCATAAATCACAAGAGATCATAAATTCTGAATGTCTTGCATCGATTTAAGAAACAAGTCTACATGCAATCAAGAATCAAGAAAAAAATCAAAAACAGAATAAAACGTTGACATATATCATAAACTCATGCTCGGCAAGTTATTTTTGAATTAAACAGGATGCAAATGAGAAAATCAACTGTAAAATAGAGAAGAAGATTAAATAAAGGTAAAAATCGATTTTTCGATAGTCCACGTTGAATCACATATAGGTATCAATGAGGAAACCTATTTTTCACGACCTTGCGCGAAGAGTGCTTTAGATAATTTTTTCTTATCGCTGAGAATGTTTGTTTTTAAATATGATTTCAGCAGACATCGATGATAATCACGCGTGTTACACTCGGAAGCCCGGCGAATCGGCAAGATTGTTTCACTTGAATAAATATATTAATTTGTTAAGGAAAAAACTTGAAAATGAAAAATGAAAATTGAAAATTAGAGAGTGAATTAGGGTCAAGTGTCATGTAACTTGATAGTCACCTCTCCATTGTCACTACTGTACAGTGCCACTACAGTTTACAGGGTAAGAGTTCTCAGCCAACTAAAATTCAAGAGAAGATTCATTCAGTACAATCGTGCATGGTGCTGTGCATGTGCATCCTAACTGAAGCGGATTGGCTTCGAAACATTGGCCACTATATCTCACTATTAACTAAAAAAATAAAATAACTATTACATTTGAATTCAGATAAACACCAAAATTGTTCAAAGAAAAGAAAACAGCGATCAGGAAGACAATTTTTTTAAAGGTAAGCATTCCTTTTTTTCTAGATAAATGAGTATGTTAAGAGATTTTCAAGTATAAAATTTCTTCCTGTTCGTTGGGAAAACAGTCGTCTTTAGACTCTGGCTTTTCCCCAATCCGCCACCAGTTTCCGAATAAGGCCTGATTGATCCACCCCCAGAGTAAACGCGAATCCTGCGTGTCATCAATAAAGTTTTCTATAAAAGCTCGAGAAAACTTCCATCGCGATAAAACAATATAAGTTAAGCTCTTGATAAGAGGGAATTTAAGGATTGTTAAAATATTCCTAATTCTCAATTGCCTTTATTGAAGATGATAACAATTGTCAACATGGGCTACTGATTACAATGACATTATCTTCTCAAAAAAGATATCGAATACGTCAATGGATAAAGGGAAACTAAAAAATCACAGGAAAATGTCATCAAACAAACAATACTTATTCTATTTCCTGTTATTACCACAAAATATATTTTTTCAGATTAAATGTGACTGATAAAAGAGAGAATTATAATAATTAAGACAATAAAGCGAAAGTCTGAAAATTAAAGTAAACAATATGTACACAGAGATAATGTTATTATATTTGCAAAGTACATAACATTTTTCTGAATGAAACATTTACGCATATGAATGGAAAACATTTTTTTCCAACTCGAACAATTGACAACAATAATTGATTACTATGAAATAAAAATTCGTGAATCAGGGCGTTTTCTCATTGATCCGCAGGCGCGATATTACAAACAGGGGACGATCAAAAATCCTTTTCATACAGAAAATAGGAAGGATACAAAAAATAATTTTAAGTAAACAACTCACCACAGCAAGAGGAAAAATGCCGGCAGATTGCTGGATCCTTGTTTGCAATAAGGGTTATGAATTCGCTTTAATAATTTGGAAAGCGATTAGTCAGAACTAATAAGAAGCCGCGCGTCGTTCAAGTTTGAACAGAGGGAAAAGACACTTTTTCAAATTAAGCACTGGCCACTTTTCGAAAGGGTGTTATTTTGATCCCGTGACTTTTTTGAGAAAATTGAGACTATTTTGAGGGATGAAACAGAAACGACATCAGCCCCAGAGGAGTACACAGTGCGGACTGAAGTTGAAGAATCCATCCGTGAAAACACCTGACCGAGGGCGCATGCCACACATTTGAAGTCTTGCGCACTATACTCCGCGGTGTAGTCACTAGACGACTGATTTATTATCCTCGAAAACATCATAAGCCTTGCTTGATAACAAGCAATGGGACTTGCCGTCTGTCTCTTTAGGCGAATTTGTATAATTTATGTTAAAAAAACAAGAGGAGAAATAGTTATCATAATATTACTAAGATTTAAAAATATTATGGAATCAAGAAAATATCGTTGCAAATACAGGCGATACAATATTTTCTTGATTTTGGAGAATATATATTGTGTCAAGAAAATGTATTGGATTATAGTAACTACATTTTCTTCATTTAAGTACATTTTCTTGAAACAAGACAAGATTTCTTGGATCATGAAAATATTATGTCGTCCGCATTCTTAGCAATATTTGATTGATTCAATGCGATTAATTAATCGATTAAGACATAATATACGCGTGCATTACGACTTTATTTTAAATATCATAAATAATGAAATCGAAAACTTTGACAGTCATAAATTGGAACTGAAATGGTTTTTCATTGCAACATTCGCTTTCATCTACTAAAAATCATAATTATAACTTGTGGCTCATATTTGATAGAGAGATCTTTTTTCACAACACAGAAACGACTGACATCATATATGATTAAAACTCATGACTCTCTTAAATAAATTTCATAATCTTGAAAATGATTTAAATTTTGAATTTTAATTGGGATAATTTCTTCATGTATTTAATATATATTATATTTTCCTTGATCTATTAGACATTTTTTGTTGTTGAAAATTTTGATGATCATATCAATTTTTTAATTTTTATTAAATTTGAAAATGTCATTAAGATAATTTATAAGCCTTTCTGTCATCTGCGAGAATCATTGACAAAAAATTCAGATAACCCTTGACAAAATTTGATTTGAGAACTGAAAATGATCTAAATTTTGTTTTATTCATCCCGAAAGAGATATTAAAAATCATTTCACTATTTTTATTTTAAACTTCTGCATTTAGTCTTTTTAAGATCATGCCGAAATCTTCATTTTATTAAAAGATTTATTGCTTTTTTAGTATAAACTTATATAGAATAATAAGTCGGAAATTACTTTTATTTACATTTCTTTGTCTGATGATTAGTTTTAATAATAAAAATAAAAAAATAATTTTAAAAAAAGTAATTGAAAGATTAATTATCATTTAGATTTACAACTCTATCTCTAATAAGTGAGAGTGCTCGAATGCCTGACGTTCGAAAACGCTAAAAGAGTTGGCCCTTGGGTCGCAATAAATGAACATTTTCAAATTAAGACAATAATTTTTTTCAAGTATAGGCTTGTATTGAATAAGAAGTTTTAATAATAAAAATAAAAAAATGAAAAAAAAATTCCCGATAATGAATAAGTGATTAAAACATAAATCGTCTTAACTCGACCAAATGTTATTGAAACTGTTTGAAATTTGGTACACATACAAAGTGTACTCTAGAAATGCCTACAAAGCAATGAATAAGTTGGAAATTACCTTTTATTTGATAATATTTAATTGCAACTTGAAACTGCTCGATAACTACGTTTTTCTAGTTTCGCTGACAAAAAGTATTGATTTAGAATCTAGGGAAAAAATTGTTTATTAGCTTTTTTGCTATTATGGAAGAAATCTCGATTTAATATCATAATATTAGGTGCACTTGAGAAACAGCCGAAAGGACAGATGTTTCAATAATTTCCAACGCTTACTTTTGGCAATAGTAAATTCAATTTTCTTTTTAAAAATATGCGATTGGAAATCACGATTGCATTTTCGAGGACTCAATTGTCAATATTTGCTGTCTTTTATACTACGCAATGGGGAAAAAGCTTGTACTTCAATTTAAATTTAGTTTGAACTAAAGTATTAAAAAATAATTCTGTCTAAGATCAGGAAAACCTTTTTGGGTAAATTGAGTTTCAATTATAGTTTGAAGGTGTCAACACTTTTGAGCATTCTTTCTTTTCTGAAGATCTTGTAAAAATACTGAAAAAATTTAATTGTTTTTAAATGAGCTTAATATTATTTATTATTACCCTTAAAATCGATTTGTCTTAAATTCAGCAAAAATTTATCTGAATTCAAGACGTCAATATTTTAGTTCTAAAATAGTCTTAATTGAAACAAACTTTACTTAAAATTAGATTAATTTTACTTATGTTTATACAGATTTTACTGAATTTAATTCCAACCGTTTTAGGATATAAGGCTCTTATAGAAAATTTTTTCTCAATAAAAAAGAAACTGGTTTCACATATTTCGTATCGGAATTAACTTTTGCTATTTCGAGTAAATAGGTAGAAATATTAAAACTAAAAGTGAAATCAAATCATTCAGAATGAAAGTTGATAGTTACTGCTAAAGTGGAACAAACTACAGTTCCAACTTTTTTATTGTTACGAATTAGTCTAAAATCGTTCAATTAAAAAAAACTATGTATGTATATATATATATATATATATATATATATATATATA
>CAKNXH010061617.1:69811-87558 GCA_932178445.1 Andricus quercusramuli
TATATATATATATATATATATATATATATATATATATATGTAATACTAGTATAGACGTTTTTATATTAAAGCTACTTTCTCAGGAGACAATTTCCAAAATGAACGTTTCTTAATTTTAATTTATTAATTTTGCAAAAATATAATTATATTTACGTCTTTTTCTTTCTGAAATGGAATTTCCTACCCTGTGAATCTCGATTTATTTCAATTATCCTACTGAAGTTGTCTGGTCCCAGAATTCAAGTTTTCCACAAGTCTGTCGGCCTAGAATTTCATAAATAATTTGTATTAAAATTTATATAAGTGATTTTATATCCTGAAGGTTGTTTCTCTGAAACTTTATCAGATACAGAAAAAGCTTTTTCTTTTAAAATTGTGCTATATTCAATAAAATTATTATTTTCCTGAATTCACCAAACAATTTCTCGTCTAAAGTAGCCAATTAAATAATATTTATTAAAAAAATATGATAAAAAATATTTCATGTGTTTTCGTGAATTATAAAGAAAGCATTATATATTGCATATTAATTGTTATATGCATAACTTAAATATAAAAATATAAACAGTTTTGTAACAAATTTCTTTTGAATTTTTAAATTTGAAATTCGCCCAATATTCTTATCTTAGAGTAATAAAAAAATGAAGTATTCTTACAGAAACATTTCCAGTATCTGAACGGAGTTATTTCAGCTATCGTTATTTAAAGAAGCTTCTAATATTATGAGATTATTTAAGAATACAATATTCTAAAATCATTCATTGTAACAAATGTTTTTTTTATTTTTCCTCCGCTGCCCAGCCCTTTTGAAACGATTCTATTAATAATCTATTGTACGTAAATATCTTAAACTAAAGCGCAGTTTGTTAAACTATAAGTCACTACTCAAATTAAAGCGTGTAATTCTCGTCAACTAATTATAATTCTAAATTTAATATTTTAATTTTTTAAAAACTACAACTATCGCAAAAATTATTTATCTTGATAAAAATGAAACAGATTCAAATTTTCATATAATTTTCGTACAAACTTATTTTTATCCTAATGTAATAATAGCCACGTGTTTGTTACTTATAACGAATAAACACGCGTGCTATGAGCTTCTATTATGTAAAATAATAGAAAAGCAATAACGAAAATATTTTTGATAACTGATGAAAATTAATGTCTTAACTTAGACAAAAAACACTAAAATATAACAAAATTGTTACAAGATTCTAAATAATATTCAAATTATAATATCTGTTTTTAAAAAATAATTTCTTGTGACAAACGTTAATATAACAAGAAATGGTTAAACAATCGCAAATCATGTTCAAATTATAATGATAATTTTTAAACCTTTAAAATCGAATGGTTTTGTTTGAAAAACTGATTTCCTGAGGAAAGCGTTAATGAAAATTAAAACTGTTCAAGAATGGACAATCTTGTTCAAACTATGATTTTTATTTTAAAATATGAAGTTTTGGTGTAAACGCTAAAATTGATCAAGGTTTTGAATTATTTAAAAAATATTTTTATTAAGAATATCAATTTCGGAAGAAAAACTCTAATATAAAACAACATTGATAAAAGATTCTAAATCTTGTTCAAATGATATAATTTTTTTAAATACTCATCTGTGGTGCAAGACGTTAAAATAAGCTGGAATTGTTAAAATCTCAAAATCGTCTTTGGAATCCAATTTTTTATCAAATATACCATTATCCGGCAAAAAACTAATAAATATTCTAATTCAAATGGATTTTGTATTAAAGTACTAATTTTATTGTAAAAGTCCTCAACGCAACCGAAAATTGTTTAGAAAATATGAACTTTTAAAATATAATGATTTTTTGTTTAAAAAAAATTGATTTACTGTAAAAAACGTTAGTATAACCTGCTAAAGCTGTTAAACATTAAAAGTCTTGTTCAAACTATAATGATTTTTGTTTTAAAATACCAAATTTTTGCGCAAAACGCTAACATGACCTAAAATTGTGCAAAGTTGTAAAACATCTTTAAAATGTAATTTTTTAATTAAAAATACCGGTTTACGGCAAAAAACGCTAACAGAATCCAAAATTGTTATAGATTCTAAATTTTGATCAAACTAGAATGATTTTTGTTTGAAAATATGTACTATAATTTGATATATAACGCTAACGTAACCTACAATTGTTTAAGGATAGGAAACTTTTAAATCTAATGATTTTTGTTTAAAAATATTTATATCCGGTAAAAAACACTGAAAGAACCAAAAAAAAACGCAATATGTTGGAAACATGCATAATATTTACAATAATTTATTAGATGATTTGCATATGTGATTTTCAATTTCAAATTTAGGCTATATAAATCAACTTCATGTGATAAGAAGCCAATCAGGTTTTTAATAACAATGATTACGAGATTTTCGAGATATATATCGTTACATCACTTTTTTTTTAATATGATATAACTAATAGCATCATCAATCACGCTCTACGCGCGCGTGTGGTTTCTCGATTTGATGAAAAAAATTTTGAATACAAAATGAAAATGTCGAATAATTATTGATCTTTTGAGTTTTTTGGTTATTTGTTTTTACGGTTATATAAATATAATTTTCCTAAGATTACTGATAGAATTCAAAAAGATTTTTGAAAATTTCATACGTTAAATTAAATTTTCAACAGAAAGCGTTCATCCTAAAACCAATAGTTCAGTTTTAAACAAAAAATATTAATTCTGAACGAAAAAGTGTAATAGCTTTAATATTTAAACTAAAAAAATTCTTATTTTGAATCGAAAAAAGTTGAATTCATCTAAAAATGTGCGTAAAAAAGTACTTTAGTAAAAAAACGTTAAATATTTTCCAAAAGAGGGGAATTTTTTTCAAACCAGTTAAATTTTTTGATAAAAAAATATAAATTTGAAACCAAAAATGATGAAATTAAGAAAATTTTACCAAAAGGGATGAATTTTCAAATTAAGATTTTTCAATCAGAAAACTAATTTTGAATACAAAATAAAAATTTCGAATAACTATTTTGTCAGTTTCTCCGTATATTTGCTTTAAGGTTACATAAACATAATTTTCCTAGGTTTCTCGAGAATATACAAAAATATTTTTCAAGATTTCAGATTTGTCGAAAAAGTACCTACAAAATGTCAGCAATTTCTTTTTACTTAATAAGATTTTACAAAATGTTATCTTCTGGATTTATTCTGGACAATTTTGAAAATCTTTTGCGCTGTTTTGAAATGTTTCTAAATATTCTCTTCAAATTAATGTTTTTTTTAATACATAATCACTTTAAATATTCCCATGAATCTTAAGAAAAAAAATTTATTATCTGGAAACCTTTCAAAATCATTCAAAAACTTTGAGATTTTATATCGAAATCTTCCAAAGTCTACATTTTGATTTAAGATTTTTGAAAATATTTCAAAACTTCCAAATATTTTTAAAATTTATTCGAATTTTTTCTCAAGTTTTCAAAAATTCCGCAAAATCAAAAAAGTTCCCCAAGAATCTTCCAGATTCCTTTTTGAAAATTTTGGAAATCTTTTGGAACGTTCTTAAATCTTTTTTGATATTCACCTAAAATAAATTGGGTAAAAAAAAATAAATTTTAAATTTTCCCAGAAATCTTAATGCACTTTTTTTTTATTCTCTAGAAACCTTTCAAAATTCTTATGAAACTTCTAAGTTTTTTGTTTGAAATGCTCAAAAATCGTTTTGAATTTGTTGTAATCTTTCAGTTTAATGTCATTTGTGTACTTATTCGAATTTGTTCTAAGATTTTGTAATCTTTCTAAATTGCAAGATTTTGCTTTAAAATCTTGTACATTCTTTTTCAAATTTTCAGAAAATTATTCAAAAGGTTTTAAAATCTTTCTAAGATTTTCTTTAAATTAAGTTTCCAAAATAAAAAATAAATTTAAATTTTCGCCGGAATCTTAAGAAAAGAAATGTATTATCGTAAAACCTTTCAATCTTCTCAGTATTTAAATCTTCCAGATTCTTTTAAAATAAAACCCTATTCATTAACATTTTTTCCAGAAATCATATTATCGGTATCGATAATTTTAACTATTTGTTAATATTAAAGAACATTTGCAATTAAAGTTTTCTCTTTTATGAATGATCTTTGGAAACATACAGTAATATATTTTGTCATCAAATAAAACAACTTATTTTGAAATTTCGTGCAGAAAATTCTTAATGTTTATTAGCAGATAAATATATATAACCTCATTCAGTATGGTCAAAGGTTTATGAATAGAATCCTTTTTTCTTTTTTAAAACATGAGGTCAAAAAAAAATTAGGAACAGAATTGTTGCCTTTATGACTCAAGAATGATTTGTCATTTAAATTTTCTTTTTTAGAAATAAATTTTCAGGAATAAAATTAATTATTCGAAAATTTTTTTCATTTTGTGGATCAACAATAAAAATTTTAAAAATAAAAAAGTATATTAATTGCGTGAAGCCAAAATAAGTTTAAAAAAATTATAATTGCAGAGTGTTAGCAAGTCATAAATTTTACTTTTTCGTAATCTATATAAAATGCCCAAAAGCTTGAGAAATTTAGACGTATTTTTGTATTGAGATTCTATAGAATAACTAAAAAATTAGAAAAACTTTAGTAATTAAAAGGTTCAGGGTCTTGCTTTATTTTCATTTATGAAATTTCTTACATTTTTTCGCAGTTGCATTTTACATTTTTTAAATAAGAAGTTTTCAAATCATTAAAAAACTTTAATGATAATTCATGAAGCTTCTAAAACTTATTTTAAAAATAGAATTTTCAGGGCGACATGAAATAGAAATTTATAAAAATTTATAAATCTAAGAAGCTTCGAAATATTATATACATTATGATGAAAGAATTACATAATTGCTTATTTAAATGTAGTTATTTACATTTTTTCTATTTTGGTTCAGGCAAAACTCGTAATTTTACTTTAGTTTTAATTTACAAAAGCTCATTCTATTCCTTAAAAGGTTCTTTACAATTATATTCGCCGCGTTTTTATGAAAATTATTTTATTTAGAATTGAGACGTACAATTGTCTTTAAAACATTTTTAAATTTTAAAAATTAATTTTTACCAATTGCATTTTTAACCAAAAAGATGGAATTTTTCCCAAAAGAGACAACAGTTGAATTTTTAATACAAAAATATGGATTTTCAACTAAAATGATACAACTTTAATTTTTTTTAATGAATTTTTAACCAAGTAGTTGAATCCTCGACCGAAAAAGATTAATCCTCAACCAGTTGCATTTTTAAGAAAAAATACGAACTGTCAACAAAATAGTGGAATTCTTAACCAAAACAGATAAATTTTTAACCAAATAGTACCATTTTTAACAAAAAAAAATTGTTCAGTCAAGAAAGAAAAGAATTTCTCCCAAATTATAATTTTGGCTAAATAATGATTTTGAATACTAAATTAAATTTTTGAATCAATATTTCTTTTTTAAGATTGTTCATGTGTGTTTAAGGCTATACAAATATAATTTTCCTAAGATTCTTGAGAAACATCCAAAAGGTTTTTCAAGATTTTGAAATCTTTTGAGATGATTTGAAATGTTTTTAAATTTTGTTTAAAAATTAATTTTTTTAAATAAAAAGTCATTAAAAATTTTCTCAGGAATCTTATAAAAAGTTCTAGAAGCCTTTCAGACTTCTTTTTATAAAACTGTGTAATCTTGATCATTGAAAAACATTGTTTGAAAATCTTTCACATTCTCTTCGAGAGAAGATTAGTTATATAATATGTTTACATAACCGTACGTTTCTTATAAACCTGAAGTTTTCAGACTTTTTTTTTAAACGGGAAAAAAATGAAAGCGTCATCCAATCATGAACGCGGGTTTCTCGACAACAATAGTTTTGAGATAATTTCGAGATATTAATCGAAAATGGCGACATAAACTTTTTACTAAATGGATTCTAATTGAATAGTCAGGTAATTATTCTTCTTGATTTTATTTTAATTGAAATAGGACTTTATATATCTATATATATATATATATATAGACTTTTTTGTATCATACATATGTATAGATTTAGGTAATACGAATGTATGAGTATGTCAGTGTACGCATGTATATAATTCGAAAATGGATTTTCTAAATTTCGTCTAAACAAAAGGTACGCACGTCCTTTTCGTAATGGGACGGCACGCCTGCACTATTCGCGCGACAAATTTCGCACGTAAATTCGCAGGCACTGCGGAGGTCTATTGGGAGTCAAATTTTCATCAATTTCTTCACAGTCGTTCCAACGAACAAAATCTCTAAACAATATTTTCAAAAAGTTTCTGTATTCCAGAATAAAAAAAAAAAAAAAGAACACAAAGTCACGAAAATATCTACTTCAATTCCAATATCACATGTTCAATTCTCCTTTGTCAACAAAATATTGTACAAAGACAGTTTCATCATTCAATTTGTTTAATTACTATGTATTTATCATTTTTTGAAAGAAAAATAAGATTCGTCCTTCGAACGACTCTGCACTCCCCTTTGTAAAGAAGGAAGTCTACTTTCTCTAGAGACTTCAAATTCCCTTTCCTTTTCACAGTCCGATGGCATTTTTTACTTATTATTGCTGAGCTGCCGATTACTCTTCTCAAAAATTGCGTTCTCCCTGAAATTCTTATACCGTTCAGCTACTTAATACTAGAAACGTGAACTCGTGAACCTGAACATGGTCGAGCCTTTTTCTTTTAATAATAAAATATTGCTTTATACATTTTATAGACGCCTTTAAGGCCGCGCATGCGTCACTCGTATTCCAATTCGTTGCAGGGTGAATGAGTTTTCCAATTCCAGTGAAAAATTGGAGTATATGCCAATATATTCATTTTTGTTTGAATGGTTTTATCCACTCTGTAACCAATCGGAATGAGTGGTATATTCTATTGGCAATATTAATAAAATTGATGTGGTTTTGTATCATCACAGAAAAGCTATGCATACACGCCTATATGTACACACATGTTTTTAAAATGTGCTTATTTAGTGTTTACTTTTTAGGTATTGAGTGTACTCTGTAATCGTGTTTTCGAATCTGCCAAGTTCTTTCAAAGCGTTCACTTCAGAATAAAACAACGTTTTTTTTCAAGAAAAAACGTCCCTCGAACAAAAGTTGGAAGTCAACCATTTCTCTTTTCATGGAATACTTCAATCAGGCAGAATTGGTTCTGTACATGGGTGGGTTGAAAAGTCGGATAAACAGAGACAAGTAGACCTGCCTAATTAGAAAAGAACTCGATATTATCTTCGGATAAATCGTCACTAGCATTGCAAGTTTTCAAATTGAATATCTCTTTATAAAAAGATGACAGAACTCGGGATTAAATATTTGCGTTGATATGAAATCTCCTGCATCTGTCATCAGTTTCTCATTTTGAAAAATTCAAACTGGAGCACAATGGGGAGAAGAACTAACAATCAAAACTAAGAAAATACTTATTGTTAAAGAGTTCGATAAAGCTACCACTTGGAACTAAAATCGTGGTAGCGAAAAACATCCTGAGATTCCAAACTTTAGTAATAGGAGTGACTCGGGAAAGCTCTTCGCCGCGAATCTTGACCCATTGGTGTCTAAAGGTCGTGAAAATGCGATAAAAAACCGAGCCTCGAGTCACTTGAAATTGAAACTATTTGTAAGCATCTCGTCCTAAATCGTACACAATTTCTATCGCGAAACGCTATGATTATCGAAGTGATATTAAATTACGATTACAATTTTCGTATCGAGGCGAGGACCAATCGTGGCCTTTTCTTTATGTTTGTACAAAAGGAATTTTGAGGCAGCCGGACGTCAAAAATGTCAGCGACCTTACGAGTTCTACGACTATAAAAAAGAAAATCCCGACGTGTAGCGAAGTTTTACAAAATTGTGCTTACACCTAACTTTTTCTAAGGAGGAAGTACGGAACTTCCAGTCGACATATTAACTCGGTGATTGGAAAAAAACTGAACACTGCCGAAACGATTTCAATCGCCTGTGGAAGCGATGCGCTTCGCAATTTCTGCTTGGAAGTGTCGATTTGTTAATTCCGTGTTGGTCAAGTGTCTATTTTTTCTCTCAGGACCATCCTCGCTCTTTCAGACATTGTGGATTTCGGAAAAGTTTACTGGGGCGTCATTCCTCCTTCCAGATTTATATCTTCGGTACATGTCGATAATTGGCACGACCATCAGCATCGTGCCACTAAGAGCGATGAAAAATCCGGCTAGGTAAAATGACAGGTCGTAGGTCCCTGTGATGTCGTAGAGCCAACCTAAAAACAGACATTTACAATTTTTTAAAGACTGAGGTGTTGAATTTAGCAAAATTTTGCTGAAATCCAGATAATTTTAAGAATACCGCTGAATTTCGCTTTCCCATAGATGTCTAACAAATTAGCGTCCTCATAGAGTTTCTGTCTTATCGAAAATCCTATTTTTAGAAAATCAGAGAGCCCATAAATATGTCAATCGATGTGTTCTATCCCAATGAAGAACTTTAAATTTACGGTCGTGTTATATTCCAAATAAAAAAAAAATTCTTTATATAAACAATGTAACACGCGTCTCTAAGACGCGAACAATTACATCAAATACAAAAATATTATATTCCCAATTTAAAAAAAAATAATCTTAAAAAAAAAGTAAATAATTTTGTTAGGAAAATTAAAAACGATATTTGTGGGTTATGGTAGGTCATGAAAGGTTATTTAATTGGGCAATAGATTTTTCTCGAAGACGCGAACAAATATATCATATACATTACTGCCGTATTCCCAATATTAAAAAAATTTTCCTCATATTAAGAAGATAAATAGTATATCATAGATAAACTGTCATAAAAGATTCAACAATAGGTCATTCGACGAGTCTCCATGATGCGAACAAACATGTCAGATACAATACTATAGTATTTCTAATATGAAAAAAGTTTTTCTTATATAAAAAGAATACACAAATTTTTTGAAACATCATAAATCAATACTGGTAGATCATAAACGATTCAACAATAGGTCGATCGATGCGTCTTGAAGACGCGAACAAATACACTAGATATCTATTGCTGTATTGTAAATATCAAAAAAGTTTAATCGGAATTTCATGATCATAGCTCTTTTAGTTTTCGAGATATGGTGAACAGAAAAAAGGTATTTGTATTTTTGAGCTCCTGGGGTCGAACTACATCGAAACATGTCAAAAAAGTATATTTGAAAATATGAGGAAGCAATTTATTGTTATTGTATTATTTATCATTTCTATCATTCAATACGTATTTATATTATTTTAAGCCAAACCGAATCTTCGTTGTAAATTTAAATCTGAATAGACGATTTAATGTGGATATTATTTTAAAGAAAATTTAATTTACTATTGCCAGAGTTGCAAATCCGTACAGAAAACTGTCTTAAAGATACACTACTGTTGGAAATTCTGGAAACACCTGCCTTTCGGCTGTATTTCAAGTACCTTAATTTTTGCAATATTAAGTTGAAATTTCTTTCATAATTTCACGAAAGCTAATGAAGAATTTTTTGTCTAGATTCTATCTATCTGTTGGTCAAGCTTGGTATAAAATAATCGTAAAATTTTTAATGAAAAGTCTACTCTACACATTAATCCAGATTTACCTTTAAAATGATACCAAGAACTTTAAAAATGTTAATTGAGCGCTGGGATTCAATAACTGGCCCGACGTTTAAAAACGCTAAATGAATTGGCTTCTGGGTCTCAATCAATGGCAATTTTCGAATTCGCAAAATCAATTTTTTTTTCAAGTATGGGCTTATATAGAATAATAAGACGGAACTTATTTCTATTTACATTTTTTAACCGATGATTAGTTTTAATAATAGAAATACAAAATTAGTCATGGTAGGTACGGCGCTACTAAAGAAAAGGGTTTCGTAGCCTACTGAGACGTTAATTAAGTTTAATAGCATCTTTCGAACAAATTATTTTCACACAAAATTCAACTGCTTGGTTAAAATATTTTCCTCTCTTGACTAAAAAATCTTTCTTGGTTGAAAATTCAACACTTTTTTGCTAAACCGTCTTTTTGATTCAAAAGTTCATCCCTTTTGGTAGAATGAGTATCTTTCTTGGTTGAAATTGAAACTGCTTGGTTGAGAATTGATCTGTTTTGGTTGAGGATTCAACTATTTAATTGAAAATTCTAGTTTTTTAGTACAATTCAATTGGTTTTTATTAAAAATTCAACTGCTTCGTTGAAAGTTGAACTTCTTTATTAAAACTTCATTGTTTCGTCGAAGATTCGTGAGTGTAGTTGAAAATTCCACTAGTTTATTAAGAAGTGATTTATTTTGTTAAGAAATTAATTATATCGTTGAAAATTTTATTATTTCGTTGAAAAATTAACTTATATGTTGAGCAATCGTACTTTTGCATTGAAAATTCAACTGTCTCCTAAAAAATAGTCTTTTTCACTTGAAAATTCAACTATTTGGTTGAAAATGCAAATGTTATTTTGATAAAAATTCAACTAATTTGTAAGAAATGTAATCTCATTTGTTCGAAAATTCATCTCTTTTGGTTGGAAATTTATCTGTGTAGGTTGCAAATTCAACTACATATTTGGTTAAAAATTCAACTATTTTGTTGGGAAAATCCGTCCCTTTTGCTTATAAAGTTCAACTATTTGGTTGTTGATGCAACTGTTTGGTTGACAATTAATTTTTTTTATATTTAAACTATTTGGTTAAAAAATTATCTTTCTACATAGAAAATTCAACTATGTGGTTACAAGATCAACTATTTTGTAAAAAATTTAATAATTTTCACGAAAATTCAACTATTTTGTTAAAAAGTTGTCTTTTTTCGACAATTCAGTTGTTTTTTTCGAAAATTCGTCTAGTTTGATAGGAAACTCATCACTCTTGATTAAAAATTCATCTTCTTTGGTAAAAAGATCAACATTTTATGTTTTAAAGGTCAACAGTTTTCTAAAACATTTGACTTTTTAGATTGAAAACTCAACAATTTCGTTGAAAATTCATCTCCTTTGGTAGCAAATTATTCCTTTTTGTTTAAAAATCCAACTATTTGTTTGAAAGTACATCTTTCTTGGTCGAGAATTCGACTATGTTGTTGAAAACTCAACAACTTTGTTGACAATTTTATGATTTTGATGAAAATTCAACTATTTTGTTTAAAAGTAATAATTTTGTTCGAAAATTCAACACTATTTTGTTGAAAATCCATATCTTTTGCTAGTAAATTATTCTTTTTTGTTTGAAAATTCAACTATTTGGATGAAAATTGTATTATTTTGATGAAAATTCAACTACTTTGTTACAAAGTATCTTTCTTGTTCAAAAATGATACTGCTTTGTTCAAAATTCGTCTTTTTGGATTAAAAATTCATATTTTTTTGGTAGAAAATTCATTTTATAAGATTTAAAACTCAACTGTTTCCTTGAAAATTCTTAATATCTTTTGGCAGAAAGTTATTCCTTTTTGTTTGAAAATTCAACTATTTTGTTGACAATGCAATATATTTCGACTTGAAATCATTGAATTCAATATGGTACCTATATATTAATTTTATTGAAAAGTATTCATTCGCATATTTTCGTGAAAAATATCCTCATTTCCCTTGTTTTTAGAGGATTTTGGTCTGTGAAGTCTGTTAAAATATTATTCTGTTATGTTTCGTGTTTTATTTTAGGCGTTTTTCAAATGATCTGCGACGAAGAAGGGGAGGGGTGGAAAAAGTTTACAAAATAGCGTGACGTAGTTTTTCAACGGCCCCAAAGATTTCACAAAGATTACAAACGTTTCAAAAGATTTCAGAAGATTTCAGAAGTATTTTAAAGATATCAGAAAGATTTAAAAGATTTCCCACAGATTTATTTAAAAGGTTTTAAAATATTACAAAGGTTTCGAAGTTTTCAAATATATCACCAAGCTTTCAAAACATTTGACAAACATTTCAAATGTTTCTGAAGATTTAAGAATATTTCTGAAGGTTTCAGAAAGATTTCAAAGATCTCAAAAGATTTCACAGATTTTAAGAAAGTTTGCAAAGATTTCACGAAGGCCTGTACACCACATTACAAGAGTGATCAACCCCTGGGACTACAGTTGAATATCAGAAAATCAGTAGATAGTGAAAAGATCGAAACGTTAAGAAGATAAAGAGGAGAAGATGGAAAGTCTCAATGAAAATGAAATCTTAAGAAGTCGAATCTGGTAAGAACTGATTGAAATCGGTTGGAGTGAGTAATTGGCTTTAAAAAACGAGGTCGATGCTGGGATCTGAGTGAGTTATATTACATCTAGCGGACGCAGAATGATCTGGAAACAATAAGGATAGTTGGAGTCAAAGCGACTACAAGTAGCATTGGGTGGTGCAATAGTTATATTGATCTTTCTACTTTCCATCTTTTTATATTCAAATTTGTAAAGGATGTACGCTGCAGCAAACCATTGTGAAAGTACCGTATGTAGAGGAAGTTGGCTTGATTCGAAATCAATACTCTGATTATTCTGCAAGCGTCGTTATGAGAGAATTATGGTCATTAGTAGCATCCCTTTTATCTAGAAACGAAGTTAGCCTGTTCCATTCTACTGGCAGATTTTCCAGTTGAGTGAATCTTTCGAGCAGAGAAAATTAGTTCTGGGTTTAAACGGTATTAATTTTAGTGTATCATATTAGTGTATATATAGTTTTAGTGTATATATCATTGAAGTGCCTCTAATGTGAGGAAAGATATTCAAGTATTTTTGAGGAACTTTAGTATAAGTATTTCAGGGTGGACGCGAAACTTCATATTCAAAAATCCCTGATTTTTCCTTGACGAATTTTTTATTTTCCCTGACCAAAAATATTCAAAGACCGGCATTTGAATCTTGTAACATTTTTAGGATAGAATCTTTTAATAAGCGGGATAAAACAAATTAAAATATTTATTTAGTTATTTCATTGATTTTCAATAAAACAGTTCAATTTTCGACCAAAAAGATGACTTTTTAACAAAATAGTTCACTTATTAATAAAATCATTCAATTTTTAGCAAAATAGTTGAACTTTCAACCAAATTGTTGAATTTTAACCGAAAACGGTTGCATTTTCGAACAAAAAATTGAATGTTTTAGAAGACAGTTGAATTTTCAACAAAAAAGGCGAATTTTTTATCTAAAAGGACGAAATTTCTGTCCAAAAAGATGACTTAACAAAATACTTGAATTTTCAACAAAATAATTAAATTTTCAACAAACTATAATTGAATACTTAAGAAAATATTGAAATTTTCAAACTACAAAGATGAAATTTCAACGAATCAGTCGAACTTTCAAATAACTAGCTGCGAATTTGATCTTAAGTGTTTCCACTTTGTGTGTATTTATAATTATATGGTGCCCATTTCACGAGAACATTGCCTCCCGTTAGAAAATGTATTTGCTTCCTTATAGAGGAAGCATTAGTGATTTTTTAAAATAATAGATTAACCAAAGTCTTCATTTTGCTCAAATTAAAAATAGAAATTTAGAAAAAATACAAAATTACAAAATAAAATAAAAATTTAATACAAAGGCATATCAGACGAATCAAATGTTGTATTCGAAATGATAATTTTTCAAGCTGGAAAAGGGAAGGGAAAAGTTGTGTCGCACCCTATCCCTTTTCCAGCTTTATGATTTCTTTACAAAAATTGTCAGAATTATTATAAATGAGTATAACTTCCTTAATCTTCAGTAAAGTGTATTAATGTTATAGGTCAATGGATTCGTTTCGAACCAAGGAATCTTTTATATTCTTGCATCAACTTTGAATTATGCTAATGAAAAAAGTTTTACTATAAAAAACCGTATTTTCAAATACTATGCATTACCATAGTTTCCTTACTCTTCAATAAAATGAATTAATATTATAGGTCAATCGATTCGTCTCAAACCAACACATTTTTTTTCCTCGCATCAACATTAAATTATGAGAATTATAACATTTTTACTCTAAAAATCGATTTTAAATATAATATAAATCACGATAACTTCCCTACTCTGTAATAAAATGTATTAATATTGCAGGTCAATCGATTCGTCTCGAACCAAGGAATCTGTTATATTCGTGCATCAACTTTGAATTATGTTGAAGAAAAAAGTTTTACTATTAAAAAAACCGTATTTCCAAATATGGTGCATTACCATAGCTCCCTTATTATTATTATTATACCATTAAGCCATTTCCCTTTCGGGGTAGGCGTGACTTGCTCGGTTGGCAAGTAGTGGGATAGGTATATAGGTGTAAAGTAGGTCGTTATATGGTATAAGGTAGATAGGTATGTAGGTATATGTGTTATGGTATAGATATTTTAGATTGATCTGGAGTTTTCGTGTTATTTATTCAAATAACACGTTCACTCCGCAACACTGCTCCGACCCAGGTTGCTGATCAATCTCTCTAGCGATCATCCCAAGTGAGGAGCCTCACAAAATTGTTATGTATGGTTCCCCACTTGGGCCCATTAGTATCCAAGGTCTTTGTTTCAGGCATCATTCACTCTATTGTCACTCTGCTTATAAACTATTTGTCGCCACACATTTCTGTCCTGGCATACTACTCTAGCTTCCTTTACGTCCATGCATTTCTTCATGCAAGCTCTTCTGTTCCTATGACTTCTTATGTCTCTTCGGATCAATGTCTCATTTACAGATTCTAACCATTCTTTCGGCGGTCTACCTCTGGGCATTCTGCCATTTACTTTACCTTTATATACTTGCTTCGTCAGTCGTTCATTTTTCATTCTTTCAAGATGTCCGAACCATCTTAACTGATTTCTTTCCCATATGTCAACTAGCGTCTCTCCTGTACCACATTCTTTGAGGATTATCTCGTTTCGGACTTTGTCCATCAGTGTTTTTCCGCATATTATGCGCAGAGGTTTCATGCCGATCGCGTTGATTTTTCTCCTGTCCTTTTCTTGACAGGTCCATGCCTCGCTACCGTATAGTACAGTTGGTACGAATATGGAATTATGTATGGCCATTTTAGCTTTTTTTGATATGTTTTTATTCGAGAGGATGGATCCTGCTCTACCGATAACCTGCTTACCCTTATTTATGCGCCTATCTAATTCCCCATCTATTTTTCCGTCGCTAGTGAATAGACTACCTAGATATACGTACTTGTCAACTTGTTCTAATCTCACATCATTTAGGACAATGTTGCATATTGTTTTCTCACTTTTTCCCTCAAAAACCATGACTTTCGTTTTATTCACGTTAATTTTGAGGTCCATGTTCTTCATGCTTGTGTTAAGTTTAGTCAACATTCTTTGCAAGTCTTCGACTGATTCTGCCATAACAATCTTGTCATCTGCGAAAGCCAACCCACGTACTTTGACGGTTTCGAGATCTATACCTTTTTCGTTGAAGAGGGCAGTTCTTAGACACTTATCCATGAATATAATAAATAGCCACGAGGACATAACGCATCCTTGTTTCACGCCTTGCATAATATCGAACCAGTCACTCAGTTTCCCATTTACCCTTACACTTGCTTTACTACCCGTATATATTGTTTTTATTGCTTGTAGGAGCCCCCCATTCACTCCATACTCTTTAAGGACTTCCCAAAGTTTACTTCTATTTACCGTGTCGAAAGCTTTTTCTAGGTCAATAAATGCACAGAAAACTTTCTTTCCTACTCTCAAGCTTTTTTCTGTGATCTGTCTTAGGCTAAATATCTGATCTGTACATGATCTTCCTGGCATAAATCCACTTTGGACTTCCCATATCTTCTCTTCTGTAATTTCCATTACCCTACGAATAAGTATTTTTGAGTATATTTTACTTACGGTACTTAGTAGGCTGATACCTCTGTAATTACTGCAGTTGCTTTTATCTCCCTTTTTATATATTGGTACAATAATCGCCTTTCTCCAATCGTCTGGGACTTCTCCTGTCTCGAAACATAAATTTATCAATTCGCACAACCTGTGAGGTATGTACTCGCCACCGTATTTAAGCATTTCAGCGCTAATACTGTCTAAACCAGCAGCCTTACCGTTTTTCAAGTTGTTAATTATATCTGACCTCAGTGACACTGACTTTTTCAATTGGGTTTTCTAATGCATTATGTTCAATGTCGTAGTTTTGTTGCCCTATATCTTCACCTCCTAATAGTTCTTTAAAAGAATCTTTTAAAGCGTCTACTATCCCGTCTATATCATATAGCATTTCACCTTTGCTGTTTCTCATGCTAAAAAACTCTGTACTTTTACTTCCCTTCATCTCTTTAAATAATAGTTTCATAATTCCTTCAAAGCGGTTTTTTATTTTGTTCTCTTCTTCTGTTCTGGTTTTCTCTTTACTCTCTTTGACTAGACGTTTAATTTTCCTCTTTTTGTGTCTGTACTCATTTTTGAGTCTATTTCTCTCCTCATCGCTAAGACCTGTCATGTTCAACGTTCTTTTGTACGCTTCTTTCTTTTCTTGTTGGGCTGCCGCAATTTCATCGTTCCACCACGCATCGCCAGACTTTTTTCCTACCCTCGCCATACCACACACTTCAATCGCAGTTTCAACAATGGTATCCCGCAATAAAGCCCACGCACCTTCTACATCTTTGTTCCTTTCAAGCGACTCCCAAATTGCCTTATCTATGCGTTCGTTTATCTTATTCTGAAAATCTATTCGTAATTCCGGTTTCTGTAAATTTTCGACCTTGATTCGCGTTTGTTTCGTTTGTTTGGTTCTCTTTCTTCTCCACCCCCGCCCTAAGTTCATCCTGGAGACTAAAAGGTAATGATCAGTATTGCATTCGGCCCCCCTCATGACTCTTGTATCTGTAACTAGTTCTCTTAGTCTTTCATCTGCAATAACGAAGTCAATTATACTGCGGTTATTTCCTTTACACCAGGTGTAAGTATGGATCATTTTATGTCGAAACCAGGTATTTGTAATAAATAGGTCCTTCTCTAAGCATAAGCTAACTAATTTTTCCCCGTTATAATTTTTTCTTGTTGGATCCCCAAAATTACCTAGTACCCATCCTGTATCTGTATCCTGACGTTGGACGCCGACCCATCCGTTCATATCTCCTAACAAAATTATTCTTTCTCCTTGGTCGCAAGTACTTATTGTATCATTTAAAGTGTCCCAGAAGGCGTCCTTAACTTCCCTCGAATCGCTATCAACTGGTGCGTAGCACGCTATGATAAATAATCTTCTGATTCCTACCTTCATTCTAGCCCATAGCAATCTGGGTGATACAAAATTATGCTCTATGAGATGCTGTCTTGCTTTTTCATTCATAATTAAACCGACCCCTTGACTACGATGTGATTCGCTATCTACTCCTGACCATATTTCACAACCGCCTTCCAACACTCCATTTTCTATTTTTATAAATTCGCGACCCTTTTTCTTCGTCTCAGGTACACAAAGAATGTCTAGTTTCCTTACGTGCATAGTTTCTCGTAGTTCTCTTATCTTAAGATCATTCACTCCTCTAGCATTCCAAACACCCAGTCTCCATTCATCGCCCGAAACACGACCTTTACGTTTACCGTGTGCATGCCTTTGGTCAATCCGAGTTTCAGTCCTTTCCGAGGCTACTTTATTGTTTGTATTATTCATGTTTAGATTGTACTCCCAACTATCACCTGTATGCGCGAGATTTGTTTTGCGAGTCGAAATCATGTCCGAATTAAGCAGTGATTTGTCTCATGGTGGAGTCAATCTGTAACGTCAGTCCCACCAAAACTTCTGTTACTGGGGGAGGGGGGGGGGG
>CAKNXH010061617.1:97558-118101 GCA_932178445.1 Andricus quercusramuli
ATATATATAAACAAAGTGGAAACACTCGAGATCGAATTCACAGCTAGATTCAAATAAACAGTTGAATCTTCAACTGAAAAGGTTAAATTTTCATTTAAAAAAATTAATTTTCAAAACTAATTTTTTTCTTCAAAATAATCAAAGTTTTAACCAGAGATGAATTTTTAACTACAATGATGCATCTGTAACAAAAAAAATGCATTTTTTTACAAAGTATTTCAACTTTTACCCAAAAAAGTCCAATTTTTAACCAAAAGGATTTTCTACAAAACAGGTGAATTTTTAATCCGCCAATATTAAGTTTGAACCAAAAAGACGAATTTTAAACAGCATAGTTTAATTTTCAACTGAAATGATGAATCTTCAACGAAAGAGAATGAATTTTTAACAAAGCAGTTCAACTTTGAACACAGAAATTGAACTTACGAAACAAAAATACGAATTTTCAACAAATCGAGTTTGCGGGCAAGAAGAAAAAAAAAGTTTATCCAAATTGTTAAACTTCAAAGAAAAGAGACGAATTTTCTGTAAAACAGTTGAATTTTCAATTCGAAGATATGATTAAAAAAAGGACTTTTTAAACCAAACAGTTGCTTTTTTGAAAAACAAAAGAGGAAAATCAACCAAAAAGATTTTGAAGATAAGTTTAGTTTAATTTAAAGTTTTTTATTTTTTTAATTTTCTACCAAAAAAAGAGGAATTTCCAACTGAAAAAGATCAATTTTCAACCAAAAACAGAGCAGTTACATTTACAGTTAAAGAAATTAATGTAAAGCAAAAAAACGAATTTTCATCAAAATAGTTAAATTTTCAACCAAAAAATAAATAAATTTTCAATCAAGTTGTTCAACTTTTACGCAAGTGAATTAAATTTTAGGTTTTAAGGTTCTTGACCAGGGTAATACGTGATAATTATGATGTTACACATTTTCTGTCTACTGGTCGTTTTAATATTTTTATTACAATATTGACTTTTTAATTGTGAGAAAAATGCTCTCTAGCTCCGCTGGGATTCGAACACCAGGTCTTTCAGATTTCCGGTCCAAGTGCTGGAAATGCCGGAAATCTGAAAGATCTTGTGTTCCAATCCCAGCGGAGCTGGAGAGCATTTTTTTCACAACTAAAAAATCCATATTTTAATGAAAATATTGAAATGACCAGTGGACAGAAAAAAAATTTTTAACATCATAATTTTTACCCAAGTAGTTGAATTTTCAATCGAAGAGCCTGAATTCTCAATGAATAATATAATGATCGATATCTCAACGAAAGAAGGTTTTAACTATGAAAAAAGTTAAATTCTGCTAAACAAGACGAATTTTCAAGCAAAATAGTTGCATCATCAACCAAGAAGAAATTAATTTTAAACCAAAAAAAACATTTTCAACAAAGTAGTCAAATTTCCAACGAAAGAAATGAACTTTCAACAAAAATGAAGAATTAATTTTCAACGAAAAAAAAAACGAATTTTCAACAAAAATACATTAATTTTTAAACGAATAGTTGAAAATTTAACTAAAAAAGATTAATTTTCACACAAAAAATTCAAAAAATAGTCAAACTTCCAACCACAGAGACGAATTTACAACAAAAATTATGAATCTGGAACAAAAACAACATTAATTGTTAACAAACTTTTTTTGAACAATTTAATAAAAAATACGAATTTTCTGCAAAACAGTTGAATGTTTCAATCCAAAAATATTAATTTTCTGTCAAAAAGACGAATTTTTAACAAAAAGGTTTAATTTTTAACCCAAAACAGAGGAAACTTCAACCTTTTTAAATCAATTTTTTTCAACCAAAAAAGACTAATTTTCAATTAGAGAAAAAAAATTTCAACCAAAAATGAAATAGTTACATTTACAAATAAAAATATTAATTATCAACCCAAAAGCCAAATGATTTTTTTACAAAGTAGTTAAACTTTGAAACAACGAGATGAATTTTCAACTAAGATGATGAATCTTCAACTGGAATAATTATATGTTATTACTCTCCCTTTTACGGGTATGGGGGCTCCGTTCTTTCACAATTTCACTTGACCACTATGCCTTATGCTTAATACAATCTTTAATTTAGTTGCAAACATTAATTTTCAACCAAAAACAGGAATTTTCAACTAAAATTATGACTTTTAAACCAAAAAATGATTTTTTAACAAATTGGTTCAACACCTTCAACCAAGTAATTGCATTTTCAACCTAAAAAGGTGAATTCTCAACGAATGATGTAATTACAAAATCAGATATTTCCACCAACAAATTTTTTAATTTTAAATGAAAAGCAATTGAATTCAATCCAAAAAGACAAATTTACAAACAAAAGAGTTGAATCCTCAAACAAATAAGATTAATGTTCAACCAAAAAGTTCCATTTTTAACAAAAAATTACGAAATATCTACCAGAAGAGATGAATTTTTGAATCGAAAAGATGTTTTTTTTTAAATACTTGAATTTTTAACCAAAAAATATTCAAAAATTTAATTTTCAAAATTCCCTAACTTTTCTTTGACCAATTTTTGATTTACCTTGGCCATGGCCATTAATATATTTAAAGACCAGAATTTTAATTTTGCAACATTTTTAACATATAATCTTTTACAAACGGAATAAAACAATTTTTAATTAAAATTAAAAATCTTTCAAATTTATTATCCTTCACAGTTATTTAAAGTACCCCTTATACAAATTCCTTGAATTTTGGCAGAGTTTTTTCAAAATCCTTGAGTTTCCCTGAATAATAAAACTTCCTGGCTTTTCCCTGATTTACAGGCTTTTCCTCGCCCAGAACCAGCCTGTGTCAGGCCTCGGAGTCACATTGGAGATCGAAAATTCTGCAGTGTCACAAATTTTAAAAAATAGTGTCAAAAGTGTCATGAAATTTGGAAAATATTAAAAATGAATTGCAATGTTTATTAAAAATGTTATTCTCTACTCTATAAATTATCAAAATTCCTATTTATTTATCCCAGGCATCACAGTCTTTCTCCTTTATCCCATTTTTTCACTTAAATTCAAACTGAATTAGTAGAACCCAATAAAAAAATCCAACTATTTTTTCTTAAAAAATGTTTGATAAAATGTTATTATTTGGTTCAAAATTGAATTTTTTAGTTGAAAATTCAAGAATTTTGTTAAAAAGTTATAATTCTTGGTGGAAAATTCAGCAATTTGGTACAATATTGATGTATTTTTTGGTAGAAAATCAAGTTTTTTTGTTGAAAATTAATCTAATTTAGTTGAGGATTCGAGTACTTTATTGAAAATTCGTCTATCTTGATTAAATCCAACTGTCTTTTATTTTAAATTAAAATCTTTTTCTGTACATTATTCGTTGAAAATTCATCTGTTTATCATACAAGTTCAACTCCTTGATTAAATGTTGAACTACTTTCTTGAGAGATAATTTTTTTTGCTTGGAGATTTACAATTGTAGTTAAAAATTCGTGTTTTTTGTTGTTAAAAATTAATTTTTTAATGGAAAATTGAGCTATTCAGTTAAAAATTCATATTCTTGGGTTGAACATTCAATTTTGTGAAAAATTTGTATTTTCTGGTAGAAAATTCACCTTTTTTTTGTAGTAAATGAATTTCGTTGTTAAAAAATCAACTATATGGTTGAAAATTAATCTGTTTTAGTTAAGGATTCAAGTATTTTGTCGGAATTTTTTTATTTTTTGTTGATATTCAACTGCTTTTAATTTAAAATTAAATCTTTTTTTGTTTAAATATCAATTATTACATATTTTGGTGAAAATTAGTATTTTTAAGTTGAAAATTCAACTGTTTTGTAGAAAATTCTTCTGTTTGGTTTCAAAAGTCACCAATTTGGTAAAAAGTTCAACTGTTTTATAAAAATTCCTTCAATTTTGATTGAAAATTAATTTTTTAGATGAAAATGTAGCTATTCCAATTTTTGATAAGAATTCATCTTCTCTAGTTTAAAAATTAAACTATTTTTTGAAAATGTATGTAATTTGTTGAGAATTTATATTTTTTGGGTAGAAAATTAATCTTCTTAGTCGAAAATTCAGCTTTTTGATTCAAAATTGAACTGTTTTTGTTGAAAGCTCATTTTTTGTCCCTAATCAGTCATTGAGACCATTTTTAGCCAATTAGCGAAACAATTCAAAAATATTTTTTAAGGAAAAGTAAAGAAATTGTGGCATTAGCCAAATAGTGTAATTGCTCAAAAAACTGTCAAATAGTGTCAAAAGTGTGGTGAATCCGAGGCCTGCTGTACATATGAGGTCTTAATTTTTAAATAATGATCTGAAATCTGAAGGTAGATTAATACAAAACATCTGGTGCATAACGAGTTAATAAAATGGCAAAAGATATTGTGAAGATTCATCCCTTTAAGTGGATCCATCAACAGAAGAATAGTTTCTAGAAATGGTGATTCACTGTCCCAGGAAGTTTTCCCAATGTTCCATTACTCATTCAAGCTTTCATTGACAGTATAAAATTGATGACCCGAATAGCCATCGAAAGACAGTAATTCTAAAGTATGACCTCAATTTTTGACAACTTTGCAAATATGCTTGCTACCTCGGCATCAATTCAGCTGCATAAACTGTCTTTTTCCCCCCAGTAAAAATTGGTTTCTGATTTCAGATACTTTCTGTTTGTGAATAACATATTGGGAGATATCACGAACATCAATTAAGTACTCGTATTTTTATGAAAATGAAGTATATCCTACTCGAGCAAATAAACTAAGCTCCTTTTTAGCGCCGATCACGTGCTTACGAGTCAAGACATTATTATATAAGGCGACCTGGTTCTTTTAATACTTCAACACCCCTATTGCCATCCTTATAAGATAAAAATTTCCAAGCATTATTTTTTTATCATATTTCTTACAAGTCATATTTACAATCAATCTTCACTTTTCAAGGAACTTCAAACTATTCAGATTAAAAAATGTGTTATGTCTAAATATGTAAATCAAATACACTAAACTGCGGATATAAGAACCTCCGGTATACGGTATGTTCTCGGCAGTTTTGTGATGAGGGAAGCCGCGGGACCGAGAGAGAGACGATACCACTGCAAGCTATGCCCGACATCGTTCTTATATCGAGAGTTGAGTGTATTTGAGTTCAGAATTGGACAGCGCGTATATCAAAAGTATACATTTTTTTCTAACTTGAAAGTATTCAAGCTTTCAATGTTGCCCAAAAATATATTGAACATTTTTTTCCAGAAATTTCATGCATATTGCCCTTGAGTTTGCTAGAATCCAGAAAAAAATAAATGATTTAAAATATATACATATATATTCAGTGGTTCCGCAGCCCCTTAAAGTTTAACACGTATTTCCCATAAGAAAGTTGAAACTCAACATTTCACAGTTAGCTATAGAATACAAATTTAATAAATAATTATTTTTTAAATATCACCCCCATAAGTCTATTGTATAGGGTCCCAAAAAAATCTCATAAGTGAAAAATTAGGTTTTGCGAGTTTTAGGCGCTAATTATGATTTTTTGCGTTTTTTTAAATACAAATTGTTTCTAACAGATCGAATACTACTTTCTACTGATATTTATATGTTCACATAAATTTATTAAAAGTTTAAATTTTCAAATTTGACAATTTAACGGCATTTAATTTAAAATTGTTCAAATGAATAGTGTTTAGAGCTTCCATTTCAACGACCGTGAAAACTATCTGTCGAACCGAAAAAAAAATCGGGAATTGATCTCAAATTGTTTTCTTCCACTGTAGCGGCAACCGATATCGATTTTTTAATGATTAGACACGCCTACAGCCTACACTATTAAACTAATTAATACAGAAATTTCAAGATAAGTCTGTTGACTGGAATTCTTCATCCATTTTACAGGAATTTTGGATTCATTGATATTTTTTCGAGATTTAGTACTTTTTATGAAAAAATATAGATTTTTTATTAATTAAACTTCTTGGACTTTTTGTAAAAAAAAAATAATATTTTAATAATTGGACCCAACTATAGACTACATTAGTCCCCTGGTCTATATAATACCAATTATATATGAATTATATTGTGTTGAGTATTAAGAATATTTATTCCTTTGAAACGATTATTCAGTTTAATAAGAAATGTTTATAAAAAATACATAAAATCTCACCAGAAACATGTGAGGGCAATAAAGTATACAAAGTAATTATAAAATATATCTAAAACTTTAAACTTATCAAATTGAAAAAATTACAGAAACTTTGAGAATATAAAAAAAAAAGGAAAAAAGGAACTCTTGGCGAGATACTCTCCTTTTTTAATCATAACTAGACAACTAACATTTACTTACGTTTTTCTCATGCAATTTCAAGATTAAAATATAAACTTATTATTCATACAACATTTTTTCATGAAAAGCCAGGACAATATTTTTGATATTTTATGAAAATTGATACCTCAACTTCATAATTAATATATAATATTTTTATGTAATACATATATAGAAAATCAAACCGTGGCATTTTTGTTTAAAAATACCAACTTCTGGCGAAAAACTCTAAAATAACATGAGTAAAGTTGTTCAAAATTGAAAGTTCAATTTTTTAAGTCAAATGATTAATGTTTAAAATATCCGATTTCTGATGGAAAACACCAATATACCATATTATTGTTCAAATTTTGTAAATAATCTTTGAAATCTAATTAATTTTTATTACTAATAGCAATTTTAGACGAAAATCACTAATATAACACAATAATACATTGTTTCAGATTGTAAATCTTCTTTCAACTCAATGTTTTTTGTTTAGAATAACTGACCTCCGGTGAAAAATATTAACACAACCTAAAATTGTGTCAAAATGATAAATCTACTGATTAAATTAAATTTTTTAATTGAATGACTGAAGAATAATCTGGAGAATCATGATAATCTGAAAAACATTATTTTTTTAATTAAAACTCCCAATTTTCAGCGAAAAACACTAACATAACAAAAATGGTTCCAAGTTGTGAATCTTCTTTTAAAATTTAATTATTTTTGTTTAAAATAGCAGATTTCTGGTGAGAAATGTTAACATAACTGAAACTTGTTCAAAAAAAATTTATTTAATTTAAAATCTATATCGATATTTCCGGTGAAAACCACTAGCTTAACATACAATTACACACACAGAATTTAATCTTCATTAAAATCTAATGACTTTTTACTAAAAATACTGATGTCTGGTGTAAAAGACCAACATAAGCTGAAATTTTTTAAAGTTGGGAATCGCCTCAAAAATATAATTTTTTTATTAAAAATACAAATTGCCAACGACGAACACTAACATACCTCATCTTAAATTGTTAAAAGATTCTAAATCTTGTTCCAAACATAATAATTTTTTTATTGAAAATATCAATAATTTCCGACGAAAAACACTAACATAACAGAAAATTGCTCAGAATTTTATATCATGTTCGAAACATAATGATTTTCTTAGATACCATTTTTTGAAGTAAAACGCTAACATAAAATTATTAAAAAATTATGCACCTTTAAAATCTAATGATTTTTCTTTTCAAATGTAAATTTACGATAAAAAACACCCAATTGCGGTCTAAAACGCTAACATAACCCAGAATAGTTTAAAAAATGGAATCTTGATGACTATTCTTTAAAAATGCTAGTTTCCGATGAAAATCTAATACAAGCTAAAATGTTGAGAAATTTTAAGTGTTCTTCAAAACTTTGTGTGTTTGTTTTAATATTCTTTTGAAAAAATATTATTTTCCAGCGAATATTATTATTAATAATAATATATTAATAATATAATATAATATATTAATAATATAATATAATATAATATAATATAATATATAATATAATATATAATATATAATATAATATATAATATAATATATTATTAATAATATTTTCTATATAACTTATCAGATACTTTGAAAGGTTTAAATCGCGCAAGAGCATTGAAAAGAACAAATTATTCTCAATTCGCATAAGGTTTTCTATGATTTTTCTTATTAAATTGGATTATTTGTAGAAGTTTCTGTTTTTTTTTTAATTTAAGGAATTAAAAATTTTATTTAGTTTTTACAATTATTTGGAATAATTTGATTTCACAATATTGTACTGATAACTTTTAACTTAACGGCATTTTTTGCATCGTAGATGTTTTTGGGGTGATTATAATATATATTATTTATGTAAGACAGGCATGATTTACGCATTTCAATTTTTACCAGCACGTTTTTAGCTCTGAAAGTAGCCGTTTACACGAACGGTGAAACGACAGGTGAAACTACAGGTGAAGCAACAGCGAATGCGCATATGCGGGATAAAATTGTGATCATAATTGTACTCCGCACATGCGCATTCGCTGTCGCCTGTGTACAATTATGGCCACGTCTACTTAACCTTAAATTTCAGTTATGATAAACTTGTAAACCATACCTATGTTACATAAAATCTAAAAAATAATTCAATCGGTTTTTACCAGCAAGAGGAGGCCCCATGAGATTGGCGACGCCCTGAACCAGTAAGAGGAGTCCATAGGCATTGGTGAATCTTTCCAGGGTGATAACTTCCACGAGAATAATACTAGTAAGACTGTAGTTTGCGGCGATGAAGAGTCCGAAGGCACCGGAAACTGCACAGAGTGCAGGGTAGTTGTTGACCACCAAAGGGATCATTGCTGTCACTGCACCACATAAAGACATGCAAATTGCATACACCAAAGATGCATTCACCCATGCTCGATCCCCGGCCCAGCCTAGGAAGATCTGAAAAAAAATAGTCGTCAAGCGCGGAACAAAATTCTATAAAATCAGGGTGGCCGCAAAAGTTCATTTTCAAAATTCCCTAACCATTAATATTTACAAAGTATTTTATTAAAGATTTCTATGTGAGCCTATTTTTCAGACATTTTAAAAACAATCGTATTTCTAATCTTGAGAATTAAATTTTAAATACACTCAATTTGAATTAGACTTTTATTCTAAAGATTTAAATGGTTGGATGAATCTCTTCAAATTCGTAAATTTTGAAAAGTTTGTGGTAACGCGCTCGTCAGCAAAAGCTGAACTTCAATAATTGTGACCCATATGACTTTGAACCGAAATATCTATTCTGTTGATTGATTATGATAGCGGAGAGAAAGTATTAGGGTGCCGAAGGTCAGGGAAAATCTGGAAATCTATGAAAATTCAGGAATTTGAAAAAATAAAATAAAAGGCAGGGAATTTCTGTAAGAAGCACATTAGTGCAACTGTCGAGAATAATCAGGATTGCCGTAGTCACATTTTTAAATGAAACTATTAATTTAATCACGTTTCTTTCAATAAAGAACAAAGAAGCTGTTAATAGATTTCGATAATATCACGGGGTTTGAAAGAATTTTGAAGAGTTTAGGGTATTTTTAAAAGATTCCAAGGAATTTTCATGAGCGTTAACAAATTTCAAGGGACCTGAAAATATTTCAAAGCTTTTTAATATTTTAGGATAATTAAAAAGATTCCAAGAAATGTTCAATAGATATCAATAACTGGAAGGGATTCCAAACAATTATAAATATTTCAGAGTATTTTCAAAAATTCCAAAGAATTTCAAAAGGTTTACAAAGTTTCAAAGGATTTTAAATATTTGAGGTAATTTTTAAAGATTCCAATTAATTTATTATAGTTTTCGATATTTTGAAGGAATTGAAAAAATTATAAGGGTTTTAGGGTATTTTTGAAAATTCTACGGAATTTTCAAAAGCTTTGAAAAGTTTCAAAGATTTTCGAAAAATTTCAAAGAATTTACCAAATTTAAGCATAGGTATTTTAAAAGATTCCAAGGCATTTTTAATAGATTTCAATAACTTGGAGGGATTCTAAAGTATTATAAAGATTTTAGGGTATTTCTTGAAATTTCAAGGAATTTTCAGGAGCTTTAAAAATTTTCAAGGAATTCTGAAAGATTTCAAATGATTTTAAATATTCAAGGATATATATTTTAAGAGATTCAAAGGAATTTTTAAGAGATTTAGATAACAAGAAGGGATTTCAAAGAGTTTCGAAGAGTTTAGGGAATTTTTAAAAATTCCGAGGCATTTTTAAGAGCTTTATAAAATTTCAAGGAATTTGAAATATTTTAGGGTATTTAAAACGATCCCAAGGAATTTTAGTGTACTTTGAAAAATTTCAAGGAATTTTCCAAAGCTCAAAAAGTTTCAAAGGATTTAAAATATTTGAGGTCATTTAATAAGATTCCAAGGAATTTATAATTTATTTCAATAATTTGAAGGTATTCTAAAGAATATAATGATTTTAAGGTATTTGTGAAAGTTTCAAGGAATTTATAATATATTTCAATAATTTGAAGGGATTCTAAAGAATATAATGATTTTAGGGTATTTGTGAACATTCCAAGGAATTTTCAATAACCTTAGAAAGTTTCAAAGGATTTCGAAATATTGAAAATGATTTTAAATATTTTAGGGAATTTAAAACGATTCCAAGGAATTTTTAATATATTTCAATAATTTTAAGGGACTGCAAAGGATTTTTAAAGATTTTAGGGTATTTTCAAAACTTCCAAGAAATTTTAAAGAGCTTTAAAAAGTTTCAAGGGATTTCCAAATATTTCAAAGGATTTAAAATGTTTAAGGATAGGTATTTTAAGAGATTCCAAGGTATTTTTAACAGCTTTCCATAATATGAAGGGATTTCAAAGAGTTTCAAACAGTTTAGGATATTTTTTTTAATTCCAATGAATTTTTAATAGATATCAATAATTTGAAGGGATTCCAAAGAATTATAAAGATTTCAAATTCTTTAAAATGTTTTCATACCCCTAGAAATTTTTAATGTTCTTAGAAAATCCTTGGAATTTTTAAAAGTACCCTGAACTCTTAAAAATTTTTTGAAATCCCTGCATAATTTGGAAATCTATCAACAACCTCTTTATTTCTTTATTGAGAGAAAAGTGACTGAAGTCAAATTTTCATTTAAAAAGGTGACTATCGTGACTTTCTCTTTAAAAAGTGATTTGAGAACTTATAAACTGCTTATTACAGAAATTCCCTGACATTTTCATTTTTTTTCTTCACAATCCCTGACTTCCTCGGACCAAGAAAATTCCCTGACTTTTCTACGATTTCAAGGTTTTCTCTGACCTGCGGCACCCTGATAGTTTCTCTCCGCTATCGTAATCCGGCTTGCCTGCGCCAATCCTATTAGCTTCAGGCTCTCGGACTACCAAGACAATCGATATATTTCGGTTCAAAGTCATATGGGTCAAAATTATTGAAGTACAACTTGCACTGACGGGCGCGTTACTATATACTTTTTAAAATGTACGAATTTAAAGAAATGCATCACACCATTTAAATGTTTGGAAAAAAGTCTAATTCAAATTGAGTGTATTTCAAGTTGACTTCCCAAGATTAGAAATTTTTTTTAAGCGTTTAAAAAAATAGGCTCGCATAGAAATCATGAAAAAATACTTTGAAATTGTAGAATGGATGATAATTTATTATTAATTCTAGATTACTGATAAGTAATAAATAAATAAACTCTTTTTAGATGAGGTGATGATTAATTGCCTTTTAGCAGGCACTAACAATTTGTTGCTTAGAGAGGTAGTACGTTCTCCAAGTTTCAAAGCCGAATTGCGGAAAAGAACTTTAAGCTACACAATGCCCTGTTTCTTGCGAAAGAAGACTTGAATAGTTTGACCCAAATTAACGATCCGCTTGGAATAATGGAATTGCCTATTATAGGATCAGAGGCGAGACGACGTCAGGATCGACCTCGATGATCGCACTCGGCAGCAAAAATCAATGAATATTTGAAAAAATATCTCGCTATACCTGATTTATTCCATTTTCAATTTTACATATCGTTATTTCAAATAGGCTTGAGAGGATCTGACGTTCGTGAATGGCAGTTTAATTAAGGAAGGAAACTGCAATCTGGTGTTCCAGACTTTTAAAATCCGAGCTTTTGCAAAATGTCAAGATTTCATCCAGGATTTAATTTTCTTTTATAATTATTAGTAAAATAGTCAACGTATGAGAGATAGTCAATATTTTATCATTAGAATTTGTCAGACATTTTTACTGATATTAAACTAAAGAAAATTTGCAACTTTTATCTAGCTCAAAGTTTACGACAAAACGATCATACAAATAATTAAATAAAGTATAAAAAATGTAATTAATACTCTAAACGTAAGTTTGAAACCAGACCCTTCAATTCTCTTAAACTCAACTTAAAAAATAGTTCAAATTTGAGCACCTTACGGATCGTCCATATATTATGTAAAACGTTTTTCTTTTGTTTAAATAAAGACGAGAACAAAATTGCTGTGAAGTTATATTTTACGTTTCAAAAATATTTTATTTGTACAGATTCAGCGAAAAAAAAAGATTTGGGCTTTAAAGTTTTATTGATTCAATCCAAAACAGTTTAGTTTGAAGTCGGTCGAATAAAATTTTTTGAATTTTTAATTGGTAAGACTTGAAAATAAAATTAGAGATTGCTCAATACTCCTGTACAGATTTAAAATTCAAGTTGCTCAGTTTTTGACGTTTGACTTCAAGTTGTTCAAGTAAGAACATTCAACTTTGCAGTTGATCAACTATAAATATTCCATTTTTCAATGATTTAACTTTGTACGAATGTATATATTCGTATATGTAGCATATTCGAGTTATGCATAGAATAACTTTGTAGAAGCAAAACGAACAATGGTTCTTATAGTTTTTACGTACATTTATTAATATCAGGGAATTCGACACGTAATTAAATATTGTAATTTGAAATATTTCGTATATTTGAAGAGAAAAGGAAATAAAACGGAATTTGAAAAAAGGGGGATTGCAGGGGAATATGAGAAAGAATGTGATCCCTGAACTTGCAACTTGAAACTTGAAATATTCTACTGCGAGAATTTTCTATTGCATTTGAAGACGATTTAACAAATACAAGTAGGAATGATCATAAGGTTTCACACAAATATTAAGCCAGTCGTTGGTTTTTACACAAAGAGGATTAACTAAAATGAGTTAAGACACGTTACATACTTTGACTCTAAATAATACAATTTAAAAGTTTTAGAGTTTTCTCTGAGGAATTATTCACTTCTAAAATCATTCAAAACCCGCGATCCCAAAGTCTTTAAAAATCGCCATTAGCGATGGCCCGATGGATTTCATGAGATCTCTGAAGGTTCTTTTCAAGATTTGGAAAGGTCTTTGAAGATTTAAAAGATTTCTGATATCTCCGGCGAGATTTGAAACTGTTTTTAACTGTTCAGGGCCGTTTTAATAAAAAAAATTCCCGGACATTTTCCCATTTTTCCCGGTTGAAAACAATTTTTCGCGGTCATTAAAATTTTACTTAAAAACTCAACTGCAAATTAAAACACTCAAAGTGGAACTTTTTTTATTTCAATCCTTCAAAATTAAAGCTTAAAAATGTTGCAACTCAAACGCTTAGTGGAAAAACACGTATAAAATAGAAGCATTTAAAACTTTTCAATTGAACAATTTTAAATTATATGGCGTTGAACTGAAAAATAATTTTTTTTACTTTTATAAATTGTACAGTTCAAAGATTCAAAACATAAATCCACGCTATCATTCTCAATGCTCTAAATGGCAGAATGAATCAACAAATTTGTAAATTTTCAAAATTATATCATTTTAAGCAATTTTAAGTTAGAAAAATTAAAAATTGAAATATTAAACATACGTTTTTAAATTGAACACTTTCTAAATTAGAAGTTGAATTAATTTTATTTAAGTCACGACAAATTAGGAATTGCTCAATTGCTATTTATACATAAAAATTGGTTTTGCAATCAAAATAAATATTTTCTTGAAATTATTTTTTTTAAATAAAAAATTCACTTTAAATTTTCTCAGGAATCTTAAGCAAAATTCAGTATTACTTTGAAAGCTTTCCAAATCCTTAAAAAGCTTCGAAATTTTATTTCAAAATCTGCAAATCAATATCTTTTAAAATGAATCGTATTTTTCCTAGCATTTTTTATAAATCATGCAAAATTAAGGAAATTGCCTTAAAAACTTCCGAATATTTTTTTTTTAAATTCTTGAAATCTGTTGAAATCTTTTCAAATATTCTCTTAAAATTAATTCTCTTTGAATTTTCAATTATTTTTTTGATTTGTTCAAAATTTCTGAATATCTTTTAAAATGATTTGAATTTTTCTCAAACTTTTATTGAATCCTGAAAAAAATTGCCTTAAAATCTTCCATATTATTCCATATCGTCTTCAAAAATCATCATTTTGTAAAAAAAAATTGAATGTTTTCAAGTTTTCAATTATTTTTAATCTGTCCAAAACTTCTAAATATCTCTTCAACTGACTCGAATTTTTTCTAAATTAATCATTGTTCAATTGCCGTTTATTCGCCTCTATTTGTGTTTTTAAAAATCTGTTTAAATATTTTGTTAAAATTATATTTTCAGAATAAAAAATAATTTAAAATTTTTCCACGAACCCTAAGAGATTTTTGTTGTTATCTTGAAACATTTCAAAATCATTAAAAAGCTTCAAAATATTTTATATTTTTTCAATCGAACATTCAAATTTGTTTAACTGCTAAGGCTTCATACCCTTCATACCCATTAAAGAATTGAAGCAGATTAATTTTAAAGATAATTCAGTAATTTACATTTACAATTGATCAAATAAAAACATTTTTTGCCAAAAACAATTAATTCTTAATCGCTCAAGTCTTCAAAACAGCATTTTACGATTTGACCAAGAACCGAACTTTTCAGAACATTACAAAGAACCGAACTCTACATAACGACAGCAGGGTCTATAGCCTAATGTCTGTTTATTAAATTTTTGGAAGTAAACTTTTTTAAAAACATAAACTTAAAAAAGTAAAATTGTATAACAACATTGCACAAGAAGGCTTAAAAATAAGTATGTTTCAAAAATTAGTTTTATAAAAAACATATAATGAAGAAAGTCAATTTGTGTAACAACTGCATTCTAAAATTCTTTAAATTAAAAATATTCCCTTGAAAATGAAGACCTAAAATGGAAAATTATAATGGTAAAAGATTTTAGAATTACACATTGTAAAACGAATGTTTTCATAACTGAAAAAGTTATGAATTAGACTCAACAATTTTAGAAAAGTTTGAATTAAAGTTATTTTAAATTGCATTATATCATGTGATATAAAATTTGTCATATTTCAAGTGATTGGATAGAATTTTCTCCTAAAAATGTGTAAAATTTCCGGTAAAAAAAATTACTGCCGTTTGCCAGTTTAACAAAATTCCGGTCCAGCGGCCACCCTGCTGTTTCTGAGTTGCTGAATCTTGCAAATCTTAATATGATTTCCGTGATTTCAAATCTTTGATTTTTTGATTCTATAGTAACTTTGAACAAGATATCAATATTAAAATTCTTTTCTTAAATACGGAAAAACTGCACCTTCTATAATTTAACTGCAGAAAATAAATCTCACCTCTCCTCCCATGTTAGTGATGCCGATAACCGAGATAAGAATGGATGCTTGCTTCTCGCTGAAGCCCATCTCGATGGCATTATCGGTGAGATACACGTAAGGCACGTCGTACCAGGTGTGTAGAAGGAAGTTGCTGATCGAGAAGAGCAAAAACCTGGAGTCAGCGAAGTGCGAAAAGTCTAGCATGTCCACCACCAGATCCCAAAACTCCCAAAGCCCGGCGTACCAAACCATCTTAGTCTTGGCGATGGTGGTCATTGAGTTCCTATAAATATCAGGGCAGCTAGAAGCCCTGAGTCGATACCTATTGATATTAAGCATAGCCCCTCTATAAGTCAAACTATGCCTATGAACTCGTATATCCTTCAAATACGCAGTTGGAATTCTCCTATGGTGTTGTAAGCTACCTGCTCGTCTTAAAGGAGCCTCAGTATTAACCCTTTTGAGCCACCAAAGATAAGCAGCATCAGTACTTTGCTTAGGAGTTGGATTCTCCTCTTGTTCCTTATTACTACTTGCCTGCCCATTCAGATCAGCCAAAGGTCTCGGTGTGGGTACAAACCTCGTAGAAGGAATACTCATGTGATCATGAAGAGCCCCTGAGTCACTGAAACTCCTCGAAGATGTCAAAAGACTCGGATAATTTTGCAGCAGCACATTGTACACGTTCTTTCTAGTGCTCAACAACTCTAAAACCTCGAGAGGAACCTTCTCCCCATTCTTAACAAAGGTCGGCAGACTCACCAAGCTGGAGAACAACTTCCCTCCATCCTCATCACGGACCCTCAAGTTCTCAATAATCATTGCATTCGTCGAGGCAAAGGCTCTTCTAGGATCCCCATGAGGTGTCTGCGTGTTCGTATTTGCAGAACTGCTCGCAGAACATGAATCAGCACTAGAATTCTGAATCTTGGAACGCTTCTTTTCTCTATTCTTTCTTCTCTCCTCCGTTTTCGCCTTCGCCCTCACTGTCGTCCATTCCAGATCTCTCATCAAGCATCCGCAGACAGCTAGGTTTAGAAATAACCCTGCGAGGATCAGAGTCGTTCCTCTCCAACCGTATTCAGCAAGAAGATACTGAGTTAATGGAGCGAAGATGAAAGTTCCAATTCCACTGCCACACACGGACAGTCCCGTGGCGAAGGATCTCCTTTTGTCAAAGTAATAAGCCACGATGACAACAGCAGCTACGAAGCAGAGGGAAAGTCCGAACCCGGAGATGATGCCGAAGGTTAGAATTAAAACTTCCATGGAACCTGCAAAGGAGCTGATTACAAAACCTGTTGTTGCTAGTAAACTTCCAGCGATGGAGACCCTTCGACAGCCGTAACGGTCCGTTAGAAAACTAGCGACCGGTCCCGAAAGTAGAGGCATTGCCATGAAGAGGCTGCCAATCCAGGCAGTTTTGGATTTGCCTTCGCCGAAGTAGCTCAGGAACTCGACGTAGATTACTCCGAAGGAAAAAGTGATGCCATCGGCTATCAGATTCACCATGAAAGCGGCCATGACGACGACCCAACCCCAACCACCATCCGGAGGTCTGGCCTCGGAGAAGTTATCGAGGCTGGAGTTGTCCTCCGAGCTGCTGGAAGTCGAGGTGGAGATTGAGGGACTGGGTTGTGGTTTCTCATTGAGACGAACCTTCTGACTCTGCGAAATCGTTTTCAACTCTTTATTGAACTGAACATGAAGAACCTGCTTATCTTCTCTGGGCGATTTGCCATTGACGAGCTTTTCGGTGCTCCTCTCACTAAGGGTAAGATTGTTAGAAACGAGAATCCTCGGGGGCCCTGCGAAGAATACATTTTTTAGTTTCTGAGAACCTCCGAGGTCCTCCTTATAAAGACTCTCGGGTCTCTTTGGTGAATTTTGTAGTGCGTCTTTCAATTCTTGCTTCGCTTCAAGGCGGATGTTTAATCCTGATTCTTGATCTTGAGGATCAGCTTCAACGAATCTTTCGGCTTCGTCACTTTCGGGGAATAATTCATTTTCGACGGTGAAATCTAGACTTTGTTTTCTTTCTTGTCTTGTCAGGTCAAGTTTCTGGTCATCGGTACTTTCCTTTACGGAAAACACTTCACGGGGTTGTTTTTCCTCCAGAAATCCATGTTTTTTATTTGAAAGGTTTGGATTTGTCATTTTGGAAGATTGTTCATCCTCGTTGGCTTTGGGATTCGTTTCCTCACCATTAAAGAGTTTCCAATCGGCCATTGTGGACTCGCTTGGGAGTCTGTTTAGAATTTGGTGAGGAATATTTTTATGAAAGGTTGTTGATTCTTGGGTGTCAAGAACTGAGAACACGATTTCTGGTGAACACTCGAAAATAATGTTGGTTCGACACGCGAGGTTTTTTTGGTTTCTCTTTGGATTTTTTGAACTCTCGATGCTACGATTATTAATGTATAACACGATTCACAGATTCAAAACTTAAAATTGACTAGTTTCGTCCTTGATTTAAATAAAGGTGTAATTGGCCACTCGTAGAGCTGTCGAGTAAACTGTCGACGAAGTGGTAACAGAGACGAGGAAAACCTAGTCTGGAGTCGACCACCACCACCATCGCAGCTGGAACCCAGGACTGTCGTCGATCTCCTCCTCGTATCCTGGACTCTCAGGATCACCTCCTCCTCCACGGCACGATCGTTAACCCAGGCACCCATGCGGCGAACGGTACTTCTTCTGCTCTTTTGGTTTACACTGAAACAGATCGAAGTCACAATCAGAAGTAATCTTCAATTTTTTATTTCTTTTTTGTAAATTAGCTAAGAAAAATTAATAACTTCATTAAGAAGATGCACATGTGAAATGTCGACCCAACGTTTTTTTAATTACTTAGGTCTCCATGTTGTTTTCGTCCTTACAACAGTGCTGTCCAAGAACACATAACCACCTGCATTAAACAGTGAAATGTCCACAAATCTTGTTTCTTCTAAGATCAAATAATAATTATTATTATAATTTATTCGAAGTTCAAAGATTAAACATTTTCTTATATCAAATACTGTTAAGTAGGAACATATTCAAAAGTTTTAATTAAATTTGGTTCCAAAATTTACAACCAGCCGATTTAAAAGATATATAAATTATTCAAAATCATTTAAAACTTTTTAATTTTATAATTTAAAAAAAAGGAAGTAGTTCCAATTTTGTTATGTTTAAAAACTTGAATTTAATAAAACTAAATGATTTAAAATTTCAAAGTTTTCTTCCACTATTCTTCCAAAGTTTAGTCTCTCAACGGTTTCAAAAATTTAGGATGAGTATAGGCAAGGATTTTCGAGAATTATGGTTTTTATTCAAAGCCTTTTTCTTTAATGCTTGAAAAACTGAGAATCTCACAAATTTAAAATTTATGAATCTTTAATGTAGGTAATTCCCGATTTGTTTACATTAAATAATTCCTTGGCATTCAAATGTTTGAACATAATAAGGTAAATGTCCCAGTAATCGTAACGGTCCCAGTAATCGTGAAACTTGGTTATAGTTTGAATATATTGTTACAAAAATGTGCTAAAAGTAACATTTTGTGATAAAACTCACTTATTTTTACCATTTTATAATGGCAAATAAATATTACATTCATTCAGATGAAATAAAAAGCAAGAAAATTGGCATCACGATTACTGGGACTAAGGTCACGATTACTGGGACGTTTACCTTATAAACTATATAATTTTAAAGTCAGAAAATTAACATCTTTGAACTTTATAAAAGTTTCTCGATTGTAAAAGATCAATAAACTTTTGTTGAAAATTTCATAAAACTTTATAAATTCCAAAGTACATAATTATTTTCTGAGAAAAAGAAGGAGAACAAAAGAAACTTAGAAATAGCTCATAAAGTTCAAGAAGGTGTTCACAATCTTATACAAGAATAATATAGAAATAAAAATAAAAATCTTTTCCCAATCACTTTTTTCCGTGCATGTTATCAAAAATATATTTGGCTGCAAATATTTGAAAGCATGAATCATTTTTAGTCAGATAAACATGAATACATTTTAACTGAATAGCACGTGCTCCCACAAACATAAACCAATGACGTGGATTATATCAGATTTTCGTAACAGTTTGAATAAAGGATGAATGTAAATAGCAACAACAAAAAATACTGCTCAAAAGGACTAAATTAGAAGTTAGCCTAATTTACTTGAAAAAAGTGGCAAAAGTGACTAAGCTAAAAAGAGGCCCTTGATGTCAATGCAAACACTTATCTACTAGAAAATTCCGTTTCTATTACACATTTTTTTTATCGGCTTGCATTTACAACATTAGATAAAATTCTATTGCTGTATTCCAGAGTAAAAGCCAAGGTCACAATTTCTAGAATAAATTTTATAATAAGTAACGTCCAGACAACTTGTAATTATTTATATTGCGATGCACAATAGGAACTAGAAAACCAGAAAATTATAAATTAAAATAACTCTGATTTTTCACGAAAATAAGAGAATTATAGGGGAACAAGTTGTTTTAAATAAAATTGATGTAGGTACCATATTGAATTCAATATGAAACGCTTTAAATACCTGATGTTTCAAGTAAAAATAAGGAAATTTTAACAAATGATGAATTTTTAAACAAAAGATGAATTTTCAAGCAAGAAGAATTATTTTCTAGTAAAAAGACAGGAATTTAGGACAAGATACATGAATTCTTAACCAAATAACTGAATTTTCTTCATAAAAACATCAATTTTCAACCAAATCCCATTAATTTTCAAAAAAAGAATTTTCGAAAAATAGTTAAATTTCGAAACAAAGAGATGAATTTCGAACTGAAGTGATAAATCTTTAACTAAAAAAATTAGTTTTTAACAAAGCAGTTAAACTTTTAACCAAGTAGTAGCATTTTCAACTGAAAAACATGAATTCTCGACGAAAAATGTAATAGTTAATACTTCAACCAAAAAAAATGGAATATTGAAAAAAGTTGAATTTTAAACCAAAACAGATTATTAATTTTCAATCAACGAGTTGTATATATTCAGAAAAAAATTTAATTTCTACCAAAAGAAAAGAATTTTTAACAGAAAGCATTAACCTTCAACTGAAATACATTTTCTACTAAACAAGACGAATTTTTAATAACATA
>CAKNXH010061620.1:0-21187 GCA_932178445.1 Andricus quercusramuli
AATTAACAAAATTATACCCATTTTCGAGGTGGAACTCTCATAAAAATAAATTATGTTGAAAACTACACATTTTATAAAGACAAAATGTGAATTGTTTTTGATCAATTCATCCATGGAAAGGTTTTGGTAAAAATGTGTTTGTTTCTGCAAAAATACGCGAAGAATAATGCGGGAATAGCACTTTTGTTTATTGAACTAATGAAATTGTATCCATTTTCGAGGTGCACCTCTCAATCAAATAAATTATGTTGAAAACTACACATTTTATGGGAACAAAATGTGAGTTGTTTTTGATGAAATCACCCATGGACAGGTTTCGGTAAGAAGGTTTTACTTTCTGCAAAAATACTCCAAGAATAATGCGGGAATAGCACTTTTGTATATTGAATTAAGAAAGTTATACCCATTTACGAGGTGGACCTCTCATAAAAGTAAATTATGTTGAAAACTACACATTTTATAACGACAAATTGTCAGTTGTTTTTGTTCAATCCATCCATAGCCAGATTTTGGTAAAAATGTTTTACTTTCTGCAAAAATACTCGAAGAATAATGCGGAAATAGCACTTTTGTTCATTGAATTAACAAAATTATACCCGTTTTCGAGGTGGACCTCTTATAAAAATGAATTATATTGAAAACTACACATTTTATACGGACAAAATGTGAGTTGCTTTCGATCAATTCAGCCATGGACAGGCTTTGTTAAAAATGTTTTAATTTCTGCACAAATGCTCGTAGAATAATGCGAGAATAGAAGTGGGACGATGGTCGTGGGGGTTAAGGCGTAGGCTTTGAACCCACTCCGTCGGCTTGCGGGTTCGATTCCCGCCTCGCACTCTGGAAGAGCCTCGGTGGCCCATGCGGTGAACACTTGCCTAGCAAGGCAGTTGTTCATCTCCGGAGAGTCGTGGAACCAGTACCTCTAGAGAAAAAGGTTCTCTAAGTACTTAAGGCTGTTGCTCTTGGTGGTTCGGAACCCACCTTAAACTGTAGGTCCCCCTCCCACCACCAAGTATGTGTGTGGGAGGTGTGTGAAGGAATAGGGAAGAGATGCAAGAACAATGTAAACCCTTAGGGGACACATTAGAAGCTTCCATTCCAGAATAATGCGAGAATAGCACTTTTGTTTATTCAATTAACAAAAGAATACGCCCTTTCCAGGTGGACCTCTTATGAAAGTAAATTATGTTCAAAACCACACATTGGATATGGACAAAATGTAAGTGGCTTTTGATCAATTCATTCATGAACAGGTTGTGGTCAATTTGTCAGTTCCGCGATCATACATTTCACGACGTCAGGGCGGACGCGGACTTTTCAATCTACAGTGTCTTCATAATCCTATTGTTCTAAGTACAGCTTAGATCCTTGCGAATGGCAGAGATCCTCTCCTTACGATGATCAGGAGCCACGAGATGATTGGCGAAGGAGCGTTCCTTTACAAGGCCGCGGAGCAAGCGGCCGAGAACCTTGGCCTGAATTTTAACATCAGAAGTGAGGAAAGTGCATTACTCCATCTAGATGCTTCACGTCTAAAAGCCGAAGTAAAGAAAGCAGAGGTTGGAAAATTTCACCAACAGCTACTCGACGAGCATATGCACGGAAACTTTCAGAGAAATGTAGAAAAACAGTACTTGTCGCGGGAGCAATCTTTTGCTTTCCTCAAATCATCAGGACTCAATTCAGGTACAGAAGGTTTTATTTTCGCAGGCCAGGACGGTGTCATTTCCACCTTAGCATACTGTGACCGCATATTATGTCAAGAAGTTCCCAGTGATAGGTGTAGAGCGTGTCAATCGTGTCATGCACATGCTGAGTACCTAGAACACAGACTATCAGGATGTCCGACCTACACAGGAACAACTTACATAGATAGATAAACGTTTATTTTTCAGCCTGCTGGCCTTAAAAAATTGACTTGCTTACACATCCATTTTTTACAGAATTTCCTTAAAACTAACCCTTAAAAACTAACATCCATCCATTCCTTATCTCTAAGCCGCACGCTCGTATCGCCTTGCCTTCCTCGCTTCGCCTCGCCTCGCTCACATGTCCCTACTTTTTCGCATTGCCTCGCTTGCCAACCTCTTTTTTCGCAGCTAATACCTATTACTTATCTACTGTTTACAATATTTACATCTTACTTATATCTACTTTCTCTCCTATTTACAATCTTTCCTTCTCCACTCCTCTTCCTCCTTCCTTCTCTTCATCTCCATCTTACCCACCACTCCCTTCACCCATGCTACTGCCCTTTTTTCCCCCTTTTCATGCAACAATGCCTCCATGCTTATCTCACTTCTTTCCACCTCCCCGCACTCCTCCAGCCAGTGCTCCACTCTTGCATCCCCCTTTCCGCACAGTTCACACATCCTCTTCTCTCGAGAGAGCCAAAACCTATTGAAACCCTCCATACACCCACACCTCATCCTCGCTATAAGTTCCTGACTTCCTTTCTCTCCTTTCACACACAAATATTGCGCTCTTGACCTTGGCATAATCCATACATAGTTCCCGTTAAATCTTGACTCTCTTATTCTCTCTTCCCCTTCTGTCTTCTCTCTCTCCATGCTGTTTTGCTTAACCAATTCATAAACCTTCCTTCCTTCCCTGTGCATCCTTCTCACTTCATCCATCTGCAATCCATTCATTCTAAAATACCGTTCCCTCTCCGCCTCCATCTTCCCACCCCCTCCCCTGTTCTCCTTCTCCCACCAACACTCCCTAACCAGCCTACTTCCCCCCTCTTCCAAAAATTTCTCCTCATATTTACACGCCCGGCTCCCTGCTAGAATTCCTACACTCGTTCTCCCCGCCTCCCTCCTGACAATATAATTAGGCGTGTTCCTTGCCAACCCCAGGGTCCACTTTGAATACCTCTCCTGCGTTCTATTTACCTCTTCAGTTTCCTTCCACCCCCACACCTCTACCCCATACAATAGCACACTCATCACTAGTGAATCAAACAATTTCATTCTCCTTCCAAAGTCGTCTGCGAATAACTTTATTCCCAACCCCCACACCTGTCTCATCACCACATTTACCCTCCTCACTCTCTCTTTTATGTGACCATCCACTCCCCCATTCCTTCGAAACACGAAGCCCAGGTACACAAACTCTTTCACCTCCTGTACCTCCTTTCCCTTCCACTTCCACTCCCTTCCCTTATCCCTTCCCCCTCCTTTTCTGAACACCATAACCTTGGACTTTTCCGCATTCAGCTCTAACCCCTTTTCATCCAGGTATCTTCTCAACCTCTTCATCATCTCCTTTAAGGCCTCCTCGCTGGTTTCCAGCAACACTATGTCATCTGCATACGCTAGTGACCAAATTCTAACCCCTCCTATCCTTACTCCTCCTACCACCCCGGCCTCCAGCTTACTTTCCATATCCGCAATCAAAATCGCAAAAAGCGTTGGGCTAAGTGGACACCCCTGCCTTAGACCCCTATCCATCCAGAATCCCTCGGAAATCCCCTCCCCTCCTCTTACCTTGTCTTTGGTATCTTCATATATCTCCCTCACCCTTTCAATTAGGCCTCTCTCTACTCCCCTATCCTCCATTACCTCCCACAACCTCCCCCTTTCCACCGATGGAAACGCGGCTTTGAGATCCACAAAAAACGCGTACACTCTTATCCCCTTCTTCGCTAATTCTCTATCCACCACATGCTGCATCACGTAGATATTGTCGATAGTACTCCTACCCGCCCTAAATCCCGCCTGCGTCTCCGGCAATATTCCTTTCCCCTCGACATCCTTCCGCAGTCTCTCTGCCACTACCATCGCGTATACCTTATACGCCGTATTCATTAGCGTAAGCCCTCTATAATTTTCCTGCCTATCTCTATCCCCTTTCTTATACAGTGGTACTATTAGCCCTTCTCTCCACCCCCCTGGGAATCCCTCGCCCCTCCATACTTTCTTCACTACCTCCTTCAGCCTCTCCCTAACCTCTTGTGTACTAAACAGCCATGCTTCGTTCTCTACCCCATCCAGCCCTGCTGCTTTTGACCTTTTCAACTTCCTTATCTGCTTCTCTATCTCTTCGTCATTCAACTCCTCCATCTCTGCCTCCCCCGTTCTTCTACGTCCCCCATCCTTCTTCCTTGAATCCGAGCCCTAGAATGATTCTTTGAAAAACTCTCTCCACTCCTCACTCCCTATCTTCTCGCTAACCCCCACCCTACGCTTCCTAAACCTATTTATTATCTTCCAGACGTCCCCTTCTGTCTTAACATTTGCTAACTCCTCTTCCAGATCTTTCTGCTTTTCCTGTTCTTTCTTCTTACACACCAATCTAAACCCCTTCCTCATTTCTACGTACTCCTCCCTTCTCGCATTACCCTCTTTCCACTTCTTGTACTTCCTCTTCACCTTCCTCTTCATCTTTTTACATTCCCTATCCCACCACGGCTTCACCATTCCTTTCTTCTTCTTTCTAAATACCTTCTTTTGCACACAACCTTTCACTTTCTCTTTCAGATCCTCCCATATCTCTTCCACCGACTTCCCTCCAAAGCGTACCTTCCCTAGCTCCTCTTGATACTTCTCCACCGCCTCCCTCGTCCAGGTCACCCTCTCCCCTATCGAGACTTCTTCCCTGCCTTGTCTTCCGCCACCCTCACCTGTTATCCACAGACTCAATGGCTGATGGTCTGATTCCACCCTCCCCTCTACTGCGAATTTTTCCGTCTCCTCCCATCCTTGCATATTCATGACCACATAATCTATCACCGATACCCCCACCTTACTTACATATGTGTATTCTCCCTCTTCGTCCCCATTTGCCATACCATTCTCCACTGCTCACCCTCTATCCTCCATCCAGTCCCTTAGAATCTCCCCCTCCATATTTATTACATTATCCTTCGATTTCCTCCCGAAGCTCTCCCCTTCCCTGTAAAGTACCCCTTCGCTCCCCATTCTCGCATTAAAGTCCCCACCCAGTACCACCATACCCTCTTCTCTTTCGCCCAGCAGGTCTTCCACTCTTTCTTTAATTCTTTCCATCCCATCCTTGTTGTACACTGTCACAAACTTACACTTTATCCCTCCTATTTTTATTTCCCTCATTTGCACTCCCTCCCCCTCTTCCTCTCCATGAACTTTTTCCTCTAATCCATCTCTAACCCCGGTTATAATTCCCCCACTGGCCCTTCCTTTCTTCTTCACTCTGACCGCCTCCTGAAGTCTCCACCTATACCCCCTTGGTAGCTTTGGCTCTATTCTATCCCATTCCTTTCTTTCTACCCACGTCTCTACCAGTCCAACAACATCAAATTCCTGGATATACCGCCAGAACTCCTCGTCCTTCTTCTTTACCCCTGCTACGTTCCAGTACAGCACCTTCACTACTCCTCTACCTTGCGTTACCCCCGCCCCCCTACTTCCTACGAAACAAATCCCCCTGCACTTCCTTCTACACCTCTCTCTCCTCATCCCACACCCACATCTTCCCGTCTACTCTTATTTTTCTATATCCTACCTTCGCCGATCTCCCTTCTCTCTTCTCCCTCCTCGCCTAGTCATAAAGCATTCTCTGTACATCCCTTTCCTTTCTCGTCAAATCGTGATCTATGAAAACTCCCGCATCCTGTATCTTACTCTTATTCCGCATTACCCCAACTTTTCTTCCCAGCTCTCCAACTCCACAACCGCCACTTCCTTCTCTTTCCTCCCCTCCAACTTAATTTTCCCTACCCTGCCTTTAACCCACCCTATGCTCTGTAGCAGCTCTTCCACGCCCTCCCTTTCTTCTCCACTCTTTAACTTCAACCCTCTTATCACAATATTATTTCTCCTGTCTGCCTTCTCTTTTCTCTCCATTCTCAAATCCATTGCCCTTATCCGTTCCCTATCCGCCCTCTCCTCCTTTTCATTTTATCATATTCTCTACCCTCTCCCAAATACCTTCAATCTCACTTCCCCCACCTCCGTCACCTACTTCCATTTCCGTCCTGCCCTCCACTTTCTCAAGTCTCTTTTCCGTCCTTTCCTGCCACAGCCTGATCTCCTCTCCCATCTGCTTTATTTTAACTTCCTTCTCTTTTCTTTCCCTCTCTAGCCCCTCTACTCTCTCCCTCATCTCTTTCATCTCCTTTTCCCATTTCTCATCCCTAATTCTCATTTCTTCCCTCATACCTTCCACCTGCTCTTTAGTCCCCTTCACGTCCTTCCTTAGCCCCCTAATCTCGCCTACCAGCATCCCGATAGCCTCCTTCTCTGACAATCCCTCCATTTTGGGGGGGGGGGGGTGACCTACGTGCTCTCACGCTTTTTTTGAATGGACTCTCCAATTCGCTTTTGTCCGGACTCTCTCGGCTGTCTCTCTTCCTCTTCAAGCGATCCTCCCCGTCACTTGTGCTCGACTCTCTCTCCCTTACCTTCTCGCTTCCTTCGTTCCGCCTTCCCCCTCTCCCAGACGCGCTACTCGACCCCGAGCCACGCCTTGTTGTCCGTCGTGGCACGTGGAAAATTTCCTCCCCATCAACTTCACTAGCAGCACTGACAGCACTCTCACTGCTTACCTCCCGCTCTGCCGCCGGTAACTGGGAATTCTCCATGCAATACCCACCGCGGCCGACAGATGTCTCTGCAGCTTCGCCGCCAAATTTTCTCTTTGTTTCCCTTGTTTTTTTGTTTTCTTTTTCTACTCACGGCCCCTGAAGACACCTCTTTCTCTCCCTTTACATCCCCTAACTCTTCTATAACCACCCCTGAGCCCTCAAATGCCCAAGACTCCCGACCGCAAGCTCCTCCGACTGCTTGCCAACCTAACCTCACTTTCACTATCTACCTTAATCCCACCTCACTCCCTCGTCAAAAACCACTTTTTATCTCCCCAATCCACCCCACACAACTCTACTCACCTCCTCGGCTTCCACCCTCACACTCCACTCACACCTTCCACACAAATTCAGTAAAATCTTCTCACCACCTGTCACCAAACACGTCCTCACTTCCGCCACCAACATGCAAGTCCAACAACTTACATATATATATACATAATCCGGCCCTAAGAGTACTTCATTACCATCTTTGTCGCTCTTAAGGTGTTGGTCGCGACTCTGCCCTGCCGAACGCTCCAAGGGATATAGTCAATTGTCCGAAACGAGAAGTGCCAAATTTTCTGGAACTACGATTTTCGTGCAGCAGTCTCCGTTGCGCACTCGAGGCCTGACATTGTTCTCCAAGACTTCGAGAAACGAACTATATTCGTGATCGAATTCTCGGCTCCGTCCGAATACATCACTGCAAAGGAGGAAGAAAAAGAGGAGAGGTATCGAGACCTCAAAGGAGAGCTGCAACGACTGTGCCGAAAATATTCGGTGCAAGTAATTGTCCTTATGATAGGTGCTGTCGGAGGTGCGAAACTATCACTGGTTCGCAACGTTATAGCCATACCCGCGTGCCAAAAATATGTCAAGGCACTAGCGAGATGGATGCAGAAATCTGCCATCCTTGGGTCGCTTCGTGTCCTCAAGACACACGAGGGTTTCGCCGGCCTGTTGTTGTGATTTTGTCATGCCCTGTGACCACCCATATCACGGTTGTGAGACGTGGCCATAGGTGTGATTTACCGCGGTTCTACCTTGGGCTATTGACATTTTTTAGATGGCGGTTGCTCTTACTGGGACCCTGCGGTGGTTGTTTAACTCTTTTTTTTAATTATATATATGACATAGCGTTCCGAAAATGAGAATAATTTTGCCAAAGGTTTTTAAAGTATCATTTGTCATCCATATAACAGTTAACGAATTACCAGAATTCGATGTTTCATTTCAATTTAAATGTTCCCAAAACCAGAATTCGAGCTTGGAAACTCGCGAAGTGATATAAACCGAATACAAAGGTGTGAAAATTAGCAATTCAAGGACGCAGTTTTCTGTTTCAAAACTAGAAATGGTGATCATTTTTTTTTTAATTCATTACATTTGTTTCTCAAAAACAGAATAAGATTGTTCGCCATTTTATAGATCATTTTCGCTCTTCTATGTCTTGAAGTGTACAAATATTTGCTACTTTAACTATTTTGTATAATTCACTAGTCTGTTGATCTTACGGTAATTTGAAAATTGCTTTAATGGCTTTGTTTTGTAATCTTTGAATCTTTTGAATTTGTTGTTCTAAAGCTACCCCCCAACTTGTTATAATGTATCTGAGATTGGATTCAATAAAGGCATGATATATCAAATATTTATTTTTTTCGTTGATGTATTCTCTACATCTCTTCATTACGCATATCCATGGAATTATTTCCCCAAATATTGTTTGTATACAGGGTGATCCTGAATTCATCATATTTCTTGTACGTACCCAGGAAACAAAAATCCATTCACTTGCTTTGAATGGGTTTCAAAGTCGTTTGAATAGCGTATCTGTCACTGGAATTCCAGATTGCCGCCGATTGTTTTTTAACAGAATTTTACTCGTTATTATTTTTTTGACGGACTTATAAGCCACAAAAGCCTTCACATTCTCCAGAACTAAAATAGCAAAAGAAATCTAGTAGCCTTGCGTATGATTTTTCTCAATCTATCAATAATTTATCAATTTTAAATATCATATGAAATATGGCAGCCTAACCTGGAAAAAATCGGTCACATTCAAAAAGAAGTAAACCGACTCAATATGAATTTGCTTGAAAAGGACCTTGTAGTACATTGCAGATTCAAAACCATTTGAGAAACTGACCGATTCACATAGTTGCAAACCAATTCAGTTTTAAAAATCTCAATCTGCAAATGACAGATACGCAATTCACGGAGTCGCCTTTTCAATGGGTTTTTTTTCCTGGGTACACATTACTTGTTCAAAACTGAACAAAAAGCTACTGTGACAAAATGCTGTACGATCAATGTAGTTTTTGAACTATTGAGAGTTGTGAAGAACCAATGGGAGCTCGCTATTTCCGCGCGTACACAGCATCTTGCGCGAACTCTCGAATTTAAATCAAGGGAACCACTGAAAAAGTGAGGGTGATATGTTTTGAGAACTTCACGTTGTTTCGAAATTGTTTGTCTCTGGCAAAATATTAGAATTACTGTCTTGAAGTGCATCACGTTTTAGAGTTCGCGCAAGATGCTTATGTACGCGCGGGAATAGCGAGCTCCCATTGGTTCTTTACAACTCTCAATAGTTTAAAAACTATCAATCGTCTCCAACATTTTGTCGCAGAAGTTTTTTGTTCAGTTTTGTGCAAGGAATGTGCATGTTCAAGGAGTATGATGAGTTCAGGATCACCCTGTATTTTGTTTCCAAGTAAGTTTGTTATCAATAATAACTCCCAGATATTTGTACTTTTCGACCTCTTTTAGGATGTCGTTCCCTATTTTTATTCTGATAGGTGTTTTTAATACGTTGGTTAGTTCAAATGTAATATAAACTGTTTTCTTCTCATTAATAAATAAAAATTAGTTAAATAAAAATTAAAAATTAATAAAAAAAAGGCTTTCTACATAAAATATATGTAAGAGTGGCCATATTGTTTCCTGTTTGCAACCTTAGTAAATTTAAAGCTTTATCTTTGACACCCATTTTAGATAGCTTTTCAATTAAAATATCGTGGCTAACTGTGTCAAAAGCTTTTTTTTAAGTATACAAAAACTGCTGTAACTACTTCCTTTTTACTAATCTTCTTTGAAATGTATTCTGTAAAATCCGTAATTGTTGACTGCGTTCTACTTTTTTCCTGGGATCCATTCTCCTCAGTTTTTGTCCCTTCCTTGTGTATGGGAACAATTTTACTGTTTTTTAATGTATTTGGAAATTCTCCTAGTTCAAAATCTTTATTAATAATTTGTATGAGGGTATTTTTTATTACTGGATACAACATCATAAATTCGTTTGCAGTAATATTGTCATCTCCTGCCGAAGTATTTTTTTTTAAACTATCAACAGTTTGATCTAACTCAACGCTATTTATGGAAGTAAAATCTGTCATAAATATATCACGTTCTACTTCTGGCGGTGTAAAAGTACTATCATTAATCTTTTTCTGTAAGTCTATCGCTACATTCTAAAAATACCTATTCATTTCCCTGGAAATCTCAAACGGATCATTTATTTCTGTGTCATACTTTCAGTTGATTTATTTCATTTCTTTTATTATTTTTCTAGCTAAGGATAGCTATTAAGTGTAGCTAAGGATAGAATTTATAGCTGTCCAAGTTGTTCTAGGATTACCCTGTGCTCTCTTAATCGATTCATTAGTTTCATTTTCTGTTAATTTTTTTAATTTTTTCAGTAAATTCATTTTTAATCTTTTCAAATTGATTTTTAAGTACTTCATTTTCTGGGGTTTTCTTTTGCTTTACATTCAACTTATCCCTGCTATTCATAAGTCTAATCAGATATGCAGGAAATGAAACATTTTTAATTATAACTTTTTTTCTCATCTTAGCTTCTTTCTCTTTTATATGTTTGATTATTTCTAGTAGATCCTCTATATTATTAATATTTTCATTTTCACATTCTTGATCTAAATTATCTTTTACTTTTTTAATATAAAGTACTTCTTTCTTATCATTTTTTACTTTTAGCGTATAGAATGCTATATTCAGAATTCTTTGATCAGAGAGCGCAGTGTCTTCCACATTATATTTCATATTGTAATCCGTTAGTTATAACGTGATCAATAATAGTTGCAGTATTTTTTGTAACTCTAGTAGCCTTTACTTCACTTATAGTATTAGCTATGCTATAACCATTCATGTTTATGATATTATTATAGTATTTAACTACATCAGCATCCCTATTTAGTACATTAATATTTATATCACCACATAAGAGTCCTTTTCCCTTTACAGTATTTATCCTAGTCCTCATCTTATTTTACAGCGTGGCTATTCTGCCGCTTTCTTCCATTTTTCTTTTAGTGTTCTCAGCACATCCTCGTCCTTTATCCATATCCTGTTGTCTCCTTCTTTTCTGTCCACGTAAACCCTTCCATTGTAGAACCATGTAAATTTACAGGCGTTGGTCTTCTGTAGTTCTTTTGCCATTTGGAACATTTTTTGGTTATATTGAGTCATATCTTCATTAATAAAGATCTTCCTGTCGTTATTTGTTTTAATTCTATAGGAGCTAAGATAAAGAGACCCAATTTCTTTTCTTCTTCTCATTATTTGTTCTTTTGGCTCCTTGGAATCTAGTGATAGTAGAATCGGAGCATCCTGTCTGCTACTTTCAAGTCTGTAACATGCCCACGAAGGAATAGTAACCCTGTATCTACATATGGGAGGTGGGTAAACCTGGAAGTACCACCATGCCCAAACAATGTATAACCTATGCCAGAAATAAGGGCTCATTTAAGGCTCATTTAATACCCAAAAGCCAAATTTTGGGCTCTGCATTTTTTTTTAAATACATGGTACTGCCAGCTTTACGTAAAGCTAGCAGTACCATGGTAGAAATATCTGTTCAATCAAATTTTTTCTTTTACAGGAATTGAAGGCTCATTTAAGGCTCTTAAATGACCCCCGGCGCAATTTTCCAAAAACAACCCCTATCTCATAAAAACTACCCTAAAAAATAAATATGGACTAATTAAAAAAGTGAGTAGATCATAATTGGGGGCTCATTTTAGGCTCATAAATGACACCCGGCACAATTTTCCAAAAACAACCCCTAAAACAGAAAAACTACCCTAAACGATAAGTATGCACTAATTGAAAAAGTGAGCACATCAGAATTGAGGGCTCATTTTAGGCTCTCCAACGACCCGAAAATCAATTTTACGAAACCATCCCTCAACATTGAAAAACTACCCCTTACCCAAAAGTACTCACAAGTGCAAGAAAAAGTATTGCATCAATTTTAAAATTTTTTCAGTTGTGCGAAAACATCACAAAATATTTCAAAAACCACCCCTGAAACTCGAAATCCACCCCTTGAAGGAATTTGACATTAAACTGAAAATGAAATATATCAGCAGTTTTTGCTTTTCTTGGACTGTCCACAAACAGAGTATGTCCTATGCCAGAATAAATTGCTCATTTAAGGCTTATTTAATACCCAAAAGCCAAATTTTGGACTCTGCATTTAAAAAAGAAATGCATGGTTCTGCCAGCTTTACGTTAAGCTAGCAGTACCATGGTCGAAATATTCGTTCAATCAACTTTTTTCTTTCACAGGTATTGATGGCTCATTTAAGGCTCTTAAATGACGCCCGGCACAATTTTCCAAAAACAACCCCTATCACAGAAAAACTACCCTAGAAAATAAATATGGACTAATTAAAACAGTGAGTACATCATAATTGAGGGCTCATTTTAGGCTCCTAAATTACCCCCAAGCAATTTCCAAAAACAACCCATAACACAGAAAAACTACCCTAAATGTACAATAGTAGTGACGCTCAGTGGTAGCTGTTTCTGTGCTTTCGCTGCGTAGCCCTGCACCATTGGCGAAGCGCTCCTGGCAGATGACCCGCGTTGAGTCGAATCATTTGGAATGAAAGTCCCTTTTCTTGTTATGAGATTATTGCTTGTTGCAAAAATTGAAATTGGGAAAGCATGGCTTGATTCAATTCTAATTATCTGAATTAATTTATTCATTTAATTAGAAGAAAATGAAAAACAGATTCATTAAAATCAGTTAATATTTGCAGTTGTAGTGGAAATAAAAAGTGCATACAAAAGTATAGGACCTGTGCTAAAACGTTGATATTACTTCCTAAATGAAGTAGTAATTAGTAATTCCTAAATAAAATAAATGCAATTCTTAAGTCAGGCTTAGCAATTGGAATACTAAGCCTTACTAAATAAATTAGCAGTTTTTTACTAAAGATTGTGAGAAATGCTTACTAAAGAAATTACTAACCTACTTTGCATTATTTCAGGAGTGCAAAACTATTGCCTATTTAGAATTTAGATGTAGAGCGTATGTTTATTCGTCACTCGATAAAAATTATCAGTTTCACCTTGTGCATCTGAATTTCAAATAATAAACATTTAAATAAGATTCAGATGTATTTACATCACAGAAAAAATGATGTTCAAAATATGTGTTGTAAATATTCTCTCCATCTATAAACGGAAACAAATTTTTAGTTTTGACAGAAAAGTGCTGAAAAATCAAATAAACAAAAGTATCGCACATTTCAAAAAAGTAATTTTTGTTTTTGAAAGAGGAAACCGTGTTTCAGAATCATAAATATGCATACCTTGAATCATTTACACTGCAGTCTCCCGCTATAGAGACCGTCTCGGGGGTGCCCTTAACGGCCTTCGTTCTATTTCGGGATTCTCTAAACCATAAACAATGAGGGCAGTATGAACTTTTTGTCTTAAAAAAAATTTTGTTTGTATTTTTGCCATTTCGGTTTTATAATATCATAATGAAAGTGAAAATATTTGTGCTCGAAAATTAAACTTTATCAAAGTACTGATTTTTAAGTATGTACGTACATATATGAGGGTGGCCATTTTAGTCAAAGAAAAAAATTCCCGGTCATTTCCCGATTTTTTCTCGGTTCGCAAATATTTTGCACGATCAGTAAAATTGAAAAATTCGAACTCTCAATCTAAACATCTTTCCAATTTGAAGTAATAAAAACAACTACAAATTAAAGTACTCAAAGTGGAACTTTTGAATTTTAAACTTTGTACGCTAAAGTTTAAAAGTTTTTTAATTCCAAAAATTTGGAATTCGAATGCTCAATAATGTACACCTATAAAATGGAAGGTACCAGCCTTGTATTTTATAAGACGAACATTTATAGCAGGACTGGAACATACACGGAGAAAAAGGTCTAGTTGGGCTTACTAGATGAATCTAGTTACGCGCGTCTAGTAAATTTAAGGCAGAAGTTTCGTTATTCTTACTCGATGTCTTGTAAGTAGACTAGTAGATTTAACCGAGACGTCGTGTTATGGCAAATAGTGTCCATAACTAGACATCTAGTAGCGCGTTACCCCCCACTAATCTCTTACTCCCTTCGTCGCTCCCTCCTACACCCTTTACCTACACTTTCTCTCCCTCCAGCCTGCTTCCTAATTTTCGGAGTCGTCACCTCCAGTTTCCTCCAGCCTCTTGCATTTCTGTGTCCCGTGCGTTATTCTGACCATTTTCAGAATGGCAAGAAGCGAGAAGTGACGTGTTTTTATTTTTGTTTCTATTCGCGTGTATTAAAATAAGTCAATTCTGTGATGATACAGTGGATAATCTGTTGGCCTTGTGGAACCTTTTCTCTTACAAGGCTATATTTCAAGAAACCTAAACTATCTTTTTCTTCAGTGTAGCCGCCATGTTGTTCTGAAGATAATGCTTCAGGCCGTACGATTTCTTCCAGTAATATAAAATCATACCTTTGGCCAGTGTTTAATAAACGAAATCCATTTTTATTGTGCTGTTTACATTTTGAAACCTGTCTTAAAGATCCTCAAAACATACTTATTTTCCTAGAAAAAACTATTTCCCAACAGTATACATCTGGTAAATTTTACCAGAAAACTATTTAGACTACCTAAACACGGAGATGTAAGCCTAACTCAACGTTTGCTTACTTTTACTAGACAGCTAGTTAGCACTACTAGCCATGGAAATTTTCGCCGTACTAGATGTCTGGTAACTTGTACCAGATGTCTTGTAATTCTAACTAGACAGTGTTTAACTAGACTGTCTGGTGTGTTTAACTAGACGGCGTGTTGGTTCATATTTTACTAGACTGTCTAGTACGGCTAACCAGAATCCTTGTTACCCTAACTAGACATTTTTCTCCGTGTATATATCACTTCGCGAGTTTATAAGTTGGAATCCAAGTTTTGGAAAAAAATGAAAATGTAAATCTAACATCAAATTCTGGTATAAATTCCATTTATTTTTATTTCAATTGGGCCTTTTTAATCTTTATATAATTTTCACATAAACTGTTAAATGAATGATAAATTATAGTTTTTAAACCTCTGTTAACAATATTCCCATTTCATTAGCGCTTTATTCACACATGTAGCGTTTTTATTTAAGCTCTGTAATATGTTTTTTTACTAATTTTTTACTAAAATTAAAAATTACTAATTTTAGTAATCATGTTTTTTTACTAATGTTAGTATTGCCAACGGCAATACCACGCTGAAAACACCAGTTCCCGTAAGATCACTAAAGTTGAGCAGCGTTGGGCGCGGTTAGTACTTGGATGGGTGATCGTTCGGGGAATACTGCGTGGTGTTGGCCCGTCGTGGGTGTGGTGGACCCACACTGGTAGTATTTATCCACCTAGAAACACTACCCGAATCGGGTAGTGAGGCAATGAACTTTCGAGTTCGAAATGCTAATCAATTTTTTTTAATGTGTTTTTTTTATCGATTTCAAACTGCAATTGATTGATAATAATAGTAAAAACAAATTATGCTGCAAATTCCTATTTGAAAGATTTTGCCAATATCTTTGGACCAAATCCATTTCAAATCAGACAGTTTCTACACTTGAAGTTGCAGAATACCTTGTGGACGAAATATGTCGTTTTTCAGAGGAAATTTGGCGATACGTATTTTTCGATTTGCAAAAAATTTCTGACCTAATTGAGATATTTGTCGTTTTGTGACCAGGAGAATTTTTTTTCATACCATCGAATTTTCTAATTTTTCTCGCAAACAATGATAGATACGGAAAAATGTTAAGATAAAAGTTTGCTGGTATAAAAAGTTCTCTAAAATTAACGATTGTTCTTTTGTGATATTTGTCATCGTTTACGACAAAAAGTCAAAAATTACATTTTATGAAAACAAATTCCCTCGTCCTCAAAAATGGTTTAGTCTGCATAAAGCTGATAGGATACCTTTCTTTTATTAGCAGAAACGTTAAAAAAATATTTGGAATAATAAAAAAGGTGATGTTTTCCAGAAAATATTTTGTTCATGTTTTCAAAATTTGAAGAAAATAAGTAAAAAAGATTTTTTGGAAAACCCCACCTTTTTTATTTTTTTTCATAGTTTTTTTAAATTTCTGCTAATGTAAGAAAGATATCGTATTAGCTTTATGCGAGTTAAACCATTCTTGAATGCCGGGAGAATTTTTCCCCTGAAAATGTAATTTTTATATTTTCCTCGTAAACAATGAACGATATCGCTAAAGATAATTTATACAGAACTTTTTTAGACTTACAAAAATGTCTCTTAATATTTTTTCTTGTCGCCGCATAATTTGTTTCGACTATTATTATCAATGAATCACATTTTGGAATCGTTAAAAAAACATACTATAGAGCTTAAATATAAATGTTACCAATGTGGGTAAAGCGCTAATGAAATGGGAATAACGTTAACAGAGGGTTTTCAACCTGAAATAAAAATAAATGGAATTAATACCAGAATTTGATGTTACATTTAAATTTCCATATTTTTCCAAAACTTGGATTCGAATTTACAGTTTCCACTTCCAAAAATAAAAATTTATTTCTTCAAATAAACGTTACTTTCGTTGATTTCATTTTTCAGCATTTTTCTGTTTGAATTCACAAATTTTTTTCCGTTTATATATGGATAGAATATTTTCTACACATATTTTGAACCCCATTTATTCTCTGATTTGAATACATTTCATTCTTATTTAAATTTTCATTATTTGAAATTCAAGTGTACAAGGTGAAAATGATCATTTTTATCGACCGACGAATAAACATATAACTGGCATAGTTTTGTATTACTGAAAAATGGAGAAGTTTATTAATTGCTTTGTTAAGCATAAGCATTTCTCACAATCTTTAGTAGAAAACTGCTAATTTATTTAGCAAGGCTTGGTTTTCGAATTACTAAGACTTCCTGAGTGAATCAGTAGTTTTTAACTGATTACTAATAATTCAGATTCAGAAAGTAGTGTCAATTTTTTAGCACAGCTGCTATACTTTTGTATGCACTGGAATATTTCCGTTAATACTGCAAATATTAACGGATTTGCATGAATCTTTTTTTCACTTTCTTCTAATTATATGAATAAAGCCTTAAATGAGCCATTAATTCTGGTATAGGACATACTCTGTTTGTGGACAGTCCAAGAAAAGCAAAAACTGCTGATATATTTCATTTTCAGTTTAATGTCAAATTCCTTCAAGGGGTGGTTTTCGAGTTTCAGGGGTGGTTTTTGAAATATTTTGTGATGTTTTCGCACAACTAAAAAAAATGTTTAATCGATGCAATACTTTTTCTTGTACTTGTGAGTACTTTTGGGTAAGGGGTAGTTTTTCAATGTTGAGGGATGGTTTTGTAAAATTGATTTTCGGGTCATTTAAGAGCCTAAAATGAGCCCTCAATTCTGATATACTTACTTTTTTAATTAGTGCCTATTTATTGTTTAGGGTAGTTTTTCTGTGATAGGGGTTGTTTTTGAAAAATTGCGCCGGGGGTCATTTAAGAGCCTAAAATGAGCCCTCAATTATAATGTGCTCACTTTTTTAATTAGTCCATATTTATTTTCTAGGGTAGTTTTTCTGTGATAGGGGTTGTTTTTGGAAAATTGCGCCGGGTGTCATTTAAGAGCCTAAAATGAGCCCTCAATTCTCATATACTTACTTTTTCAATTAGTGCATATTTATTGTTTAGGGTAGTTTTTCTGTGTTAGGGGTTGTTTTTGGAAAATTGCGCCAGGTGTCATTTAGGAGCCTGAAATTGTTACGAGCGAATCTCCATTCTTTTTTTTCTTTATAATTAATGAAGCTCGAAATATTATTTCAAGCTACATTGATTCAAAACTCTATATGAGTTTCAAGGGACTCTCTGCTCGCTCGTAACCTGAGATCTACTGTCAGCATGCTTACGCAACATTCCAAGCTCCCGGGGACTGACAGCGAGCCAACTTGCGAATGAGGAGAGTAATGACCTCAGAGAATAATTTTAATCAAGGATTAAAATTATTCTCTGATGAAAACATGCTTTTTATTTTATTTTATTTTTTCACAGGTATTTGAATTTTGTTTCCTCTTCCCCAAACCACTCAATAACATTAGGGTGGATTGCGGAAGGGAATTGTATGAGTGTACGGAATGATTAGTATGCACCTGGGCCTAGGTGAATAAGAAAATTAAACCCTGTACCTAGAATATAAGATTAAAGGATAAAAATAACAATAATAATAATATTAATAATATAGAATTAAGGGAAAGGAAAATTAATTCTAAGGCATCAGCCTCGAGGACCTAAATTGAAAACATACAAGAGAATCTGAAAAGAACGAGTATAGTTGCACTCGCTATGCGGTCACACACACATACGCGCAAGGTACCCATTCCATCTTTATCTCTCCAACGTTCTGAACATCGCCGTCGCGTTATTTGCATGTAGCTACACTGACGCGACGATCTCAAGCCTCCGCACTCTACACACTGTACTCTCTCTCTCTCTCCACGTCATTCTTCCATAAGTCCGTCTTGCTTTCGCCTTTACATACTTCCCACCGTAGCCGGACAGTACGAACACGTGGAAAATACCAAAACAACGCCACGTGCTCACTCAGCAGAAACTTGTAACGCCGAAATGCTCGTTCATTTTCTTTGATAAAAGGGTTGGAATTAATATACACTTATATTCAAGTTGAAAATTCCAACCTGCATCAATTTCGATGCAAATTGAAATTAAAATTTCTTTCAGAAATATAAAGAAAGACTTGAATGCACCTCACTTCTGTAAGGTGCTGACGAGGTTCCTGTCTCGCAGGTGCAAAATTTCAAACGGAAGCATTTTGCAATGCAATTCTTGCACACTTGGAAATCAAGCTACTTGGTTAGTCAAATTTGCAAACGCTGCTTTGGCTCTCACGGTGTATCCCTACCTTCCTAATCCAAATTCCGCAACTCCGCAAAAATCCCTACCTGAATCACCTCAATTATAAACCGTCGAACAGAAGTCAAAAATCGCAGTCTCCTGAGCAACCTGGCACGGGCCAGAACTACTCAGATTTTTGTCCGTCCGACGCTGGGACCAAGAACCAAACAAAGTTTTTTTAATCGGTAAAAACTTAGTCCGTAAGACGCAACCACGTCCTATCCTTGGCACCGGAATTCTAACTTTCGACCACGTAACGGGAGTGAGCCGCCGGATTCGATGGGTTTTTGATTATTAAAATTGGGTTCGCGGTCCGGACGTAAAAATTCGAGAATCTCTATCCAACGGGAGGTAGGACCGTAACGGGAGCGATCAGTTCTTTTCGCGTCCTATTCGACCTACTCAAAAACAAAATTTGAGTTTAGTCTAGGAAAAGTTCGTCCCTTTTCGAGTCTCAAAACGAAAAGGGGCAATTTTCTCGGAAGGCTTTAATTCACTTTTACGAGAAGTAGATATAATTTCTACCTCCTGTAAAAGCGAATTCACGGAAGGTGACAGGTGTTTGCGCGTGTTTGTGTGTGTCGCGAATACCCTAAGAGACTAGAGTGGGTTAATAAACCCACGGAAATAGAAGGTTTTCGCCCGCTCTATTAAGAGAAGAAAATTCGGAAGTCACTTCTGGACTTAGTTTTCCTTTTTCTATTCGATGAGCGGTAGTTTTAGTGCAACGACGAATTGGTAAAGTGTATCGTTCCTTTTTGCTATTGTATTTCTTCTTTTCCTCTACCTGTCGACACATTCTACCTATTGTAGAATGTGCCCTATCTGTCGAATCTTGCTCTTATTTTGATGTTCTCTATTTCTTTTTTGTCTTGAATAAACCTCATTATTGTTATAACAATTTGGAAACACAAGCTCATTTCTAATTCGGCAAACCCGCGAAACCCTAATTTCTCATTGCAATTCTAAATAGCCGGGACAACAACTCTCAGTCCGAGAGTAGGGGTACCAACCCACATAAAAATAAAAATAGGAAAGTCGAGTCTCTCGCCCTTCCTTCAGTTTTGGGGAAGCCTCCCCCAGCGTGTCGATACTAGGCAGCCTTATTTACGGATCCTTTGTTTTCAATGGGTTTAAAAATAAAATCTATTTAGTTCGTACGTGACAGAAATGAGCCCTCAATTATGATCTGCTCACTTTTCTAATTAGTCCATATTTATTTTCTAGGGTAGTTTTTCTGTGATAGGGGTTGTTTTTGGAAAATTGCGCCGGGTGTCATTTAAGAGCCTAAAATGAGCCCTCAATTCTGATATACTTACTTTTTTAATTAGTGCATATTTATTGTTCAGGGTAGTTTTTCTGTGATAGGGGTGGTTTTTAAAAAATTGCGCCGGGGGTCATTTAAGAGCCTAAAATGAGCCCTCAATTATGATGTGCTCACTTTTTTAATTAGTCCATATTTATTTTCGAGGGTAGTTTTTCTGTAATAGGGGTAGTTTTTCTGTGATAGGGGTTGTTTTTGGAAAATTGCGCCGGGGGTCATTTAAGAGCCTTAAATGAGCCATCAATTCCTGTGAAAGAAAAAAGTTGATTGAACGAATATTTCGACCATGGTACTGCTAGCTTTACGTAAAGCTGGCAGAACCATGCATTTCTTTTTTAAATGCAGAGTCCAAAATTTGGCTTTTGGGTATTAAATGAGCCCTAAATGAGCCATTTATTCTGGCATAGGACATACTCTATTTGTGGACAGTCCAAGAAAAGCAAAAACTGCTTATATATTTCATTTTCAGTTTAATGTCAAATTCCTTCAAGGGGTGGATTTCGAGTTTCAGGGGTGGTTTTTGAAATATTTTGTGATGTTTTCGCACAACTGAAAAAATTTTAAAATTGATGCAATACTTTTTCTTGCACTTGTGAGTACTTTTGGGTAAGGGGCAGTTTTTAAATGTTAAGGGATGGTTTTGTAAAATTGATTTTCGGGTCGTTGGAGAGCCTAAAATGAGCCCTCAATTCTGATGTGTTCACTTTTTCAATTAGTGCATACTTATTGTGTAGGGTAGTTTTTCTGTGTTAGGGGTTGTTTTTGGAAAATTGTGCCGGGTGTCATTTAGGAGCCTAAAATGAGCCCTCAATTATGATGTACTCACTTTTTTGATTAGTCCATATTTATTTTTTAGGGTAGTTTTTATGAAATAGGGGTTGTTTTTGGAAAATTGCGCCGGGGGTCATTTAAGAGCCTTAAATGAGCCTTCAATTCCTGTAAAAGAAAAAATTTGATTGAACAGATATTTCTACCATGGTACTGCTAGCTTTACGTAAAGCTGGCAGTACCATGTATTTAAAAAAAAATGCAGAGCCCAAAATTTGGCTTTTGGGTATTAAATGAGCCTTAAATGAGCCCTTATTTCTGGCATAGGTTATACA
>CAKNXH010061621.1:0-31245 GCA_932178445.1 Andricus quercusramuli
AGGCAACTTCTGAGAGATGAACGCAATCTCAGTACAAGGAGTAACTTCAACATGCAAGTTCCTCCTAAGCCCCAAGATCTGGCTGAAATTGATGCCTTCCTTCGTGGAGATATCTCGTAAGAGTCCGAACTCTGGACCATCAATTGCTCAGTTTATGGTGCTGCAGTCCCGCCTGGGGACCGTTCTGGTAGACCGTTCACGGAAAGGGTTCGAAAGTTCGCCCAAGAGCTAAGGACCTTGAATCACACACTAAACAAGTCAAAGCTGCTGACAATCAAGCAGCATATTATTGACAAAATACAGCTGTTATCTGACGCAAGGAGGAGAATACAGAAAAGGGAGAGATGGATCAGGAAGTATCAACAGTTTCTCGCTGACCCATCGCGCCTCTTCAGCGATCTCCCTGTTTCTGTAAAAAATCCACCCAAGCCCAAGAAGGTAGGAACTTTTTGGAGAGAGGTATACAACATCCCGAAAACACTAGAGTTGAAAGAAGATACTGACAATATCATCCGCTTCAAGGAATTTTGCGACAAACTCATAAAATCTGAGGAGGACTGTCCATCAATTACTGCCAAAGAGGTGAAAAAAGCATTAAGAGGCACGAAGAACTTTTCCGCTGCTGGACCAGATTTTATCAAGATCTTCTGGTGGAAGAAGTTTACTTTTATACACCAACACTTGGTCCGCATATCCACCTCACATTTAAAGTCGGAGACGCTCATTCCGCAGTGGCTGGTGTTAGGACGCACTATACTCCTGCCGAAAAAAAGGTAACTTATCCAACCCAGAGAATTACAGGCCAATAACTTCATGAACATACTGTATAAGATCTTTACAGCTGTCCTAAACAACAGGATTGTTCGACGAATTGAGCCTGTATGGCGAGAAATGTACAAACAACAGGGCTCGAAAAATGGTGTAGCAGGCTGTCGAGAGATCCTGCTAATTGACAGGTGTGTCTGTAAAGACGCCGCAGCCCATCAGCGTGCCCTGTCAATGGCCTTGATTGACTACCGGAAAGCTTTCGATTCAAACTCTCATAGACTTATCATCTATCTGTTGGAAAGCTTGAAGATACATCCACACATAGTGAGATGCATAGAGACACTGATGCATGGGCGACACTAATCAGCGAGAGCATAAGGTCACTCATGTCTTTATATGGATGGCCTGAAGATCTATGCCTCTGGTAAAAGCAAGCTTCAAAAAGCTATAAATATCGTAAAGAAGTACACAAGAGAGATTGGGATGGACTTTGGATTGGACAAAAGTGTGCCAAAATTCATCTGAAGAAAGGAAAGATTATTGGCGTTTCCAAGGACCCTGAGCTTGTGGATATAAGTGTTAATAGACATCTTAATACTGGAGAGACCTATACATGCCTGGGCGTGCCTCAAAGCCGCATTCAAGACGTAACATCAGTGAAGGAGTCTTTCCGAAGCAGATACAAGCACACCATTGCAAGTCGGACATCATTGCAAGATTTTTACATATTTGCTTAAAACTTGGCATAATGGAGTTTTTAAGGTCGGTCTTTTCGAATTTGAAGGGAAAAATTACAAATTCAGAATACCATGTCCAATACGGCATACAAAATTGCAAAAATTTTACATATTTATCTGGAACTTTGCACATGGGGGTTTTCGGAGTTGCTGATTATGAATTTTACGTCAAAAATTATTACATGTGAAGTGCCGGATCCAATATGGCAGCTCAAGTAAAAAAAAATTTCATATATTTCCAGAAACTTTGTATAAGGGAGTTTTTGGGGTCTTTGATTTCAAATTTAACGTAAAAAATTACAAATTCAAAGTGGCAGATCTAATATGGCGCAAAAATTGCATAATTTTCGTATACGTGTTCTAAAAACTTTGTATAAGGGAGTTTGTGGGGTCGCTCATTCCGAATTTGACGGCAAAAATTACAAATACCAAATAGCCGCTCCAATATGGCACTTATATTATCAAATCCTTTCCAAATCATGAAACTTTATACAAGGAGTTTTTAAAGGTCGCTGAATACAAAATGATGAGGAGCATTCTCGAGAATCTATTGTTTTGTGAATATAACCATTTATTAATCGTTTATCAGGAGAAAACATGTTGTCTTAAAACAAAAGCATCGTCCACTTGCCTGTTTGATTTTTAACCAAGTTAGTATATTTTTACGCACAACTTCTGTTGTGACAAATGAAAATCCTCCTAACCTTAAATTTAAGAGAAAATTCCATTTACGTCAAGAAACATCCTCTTGTCACAACTGAATGTTTAGCAGCGACAGCAGTATTGCAGTAGTTTTATGTAATTCCAAAAAATATTCTTTATTGCCGCCACCATATTGAATCGACTATTGTCAATTTTACTATCTTTATATCATACTTGAAATCAGCCACCCCAGAAACGCCCTTTTATCAGGTATTATACAGATAAGACCAAAATTTTGATAATATGAGTGCCATATTGGATCCGTTACTTCAAAATTGTAATTTTAGGTGGTAAATTCGAAATCAACAACCCTAAAAACTTCCTTGCACCAAGTTTCAAAGAAATATATAAAACTTTTGCAATTTTGGCCGCCATATTAGATCCACCATATTGAATCTGTCATTCCGAGTTTATAATTTTCGTCGGTAAATTCGAAATCAGCTAACCCAAAAACCCCCTTATACCAAGTTTCAGACAAATACGACGTGAGATCGAATTTTTGCTACTTTTTATGGTTCCTGCTGGTCCACTGTGTGTCAGCTGGCAAGATGTCTGCACGCCGGGGACCAAGCAATAACACCAATTGCATGGAACGATACTTTATTTTTCTAATTCCTTGCATTAAATTGTGACAGTTCATAATGTACACACATAGCATATACGATATAAACTTACCAAATCGATTTTGTTAAGTCAAAATTCAAAACTGAAATTTTGTTTGTTTGCTAGAAAATGTATGTGATAGCAAAATGATTGCACTTGATTGCACGTGATTTCAGGGTGAATTCAGGTGATTGCAGAGTGATTGCACTTGATTTTACGTGATTCCTATGTCGATTCGGGTCATTGCAGAATTATTGCGGCGGATTGTAAGTAGTTGCAAGTGATCGTAAGTAATTGTAAGACATTGTTAGTGATTGAGTGTGAACTCACGGCAGTTTGTGATTACTTGCAATTGCAAGGTGATTGAAGAGTGATTGCAATAACGTTTGTACGCAGATTGCAAGAATTATGTACACCTCAGTCAGACGCCATCGTCAAAACTTGATTTACGGCTTCAGAAGGTCTCAAAACGTGGAGATCCGCTGAAAGACTGAATGATAAATTTTCGAAGATTCTAATACAACCTCAATTATAAATGATGAAAATGTAAAAGCTTCGCATTTATTTACAATCACTCATCCTTTTATTTCAGAGCTACAATTTTGTAATGTATCAACAAAATGAGGTATGTCGTCACTTGTTCCATAAACTGAAACATAATATTTTATTAATAATTAAATATTTTTTCACAGATTCGGGTCAAAATAATTAAATTCTTACCCCTTGAATTAAAGAATAGTCTAAAGCCATGAATCCACACAAAGAAAATTCCATGGGCTGCTGGGTCAGTTGTAACAAAAATTGTTCAATCTGGTAATTTAAAACAAAATCAAATTATGATTCTGATGTATAGTATAATTCAAGAAGGTTTAATTACCTCTTCTTTTAATTCTGCATTCTGAATTGTATTTTTTATTTCGAAAAGGATTTCTTTCGTCCTACGTGACTGCATGTAAAAAAAATAAGTTTATGAAGCAGATAGAAGGCACTCATCAAGAAGGATTTCACATCAGGAAAAAAAATTGATTGAATGTAAGTTATTTGAATCGGAAAATTTAAGGATACCGACTCACGCGAATTTCAACCATTTCAATCGGCCACCACCACCAACTCATGTAAATCTCGTTAAATTATTATTCAGTTTTTTTAAATCAGAACAATATTTACTGACTGAGTTGTCTGGAATAGGAAAAAACTCGGAAGGTAAGTGTCGTTCCCCTCGCAACAAAATTATATCTTTGGCATATCCCTAGATAGAACATCTCGGCAGGATATGGGATATCCGGAAAAATGTCCCAAAAATTTCACGGGATATCCGTGGCATATTCCAAGGATATCAACACTTCCGCGCCGTACGATATCCACTCAATGTCCTGTGCTAGATATATACAATTTTGGCAATAGTATCCAATATTTGTAGAATGCCTGAGAATATGAAGATCCACAAATATCCGTTTGGCAAAAAACCGCTTTATACAAATCTCGAATATTCGGCTTCTTTCAAATTCTATCTCAGTATAACTATAAAAAAATTATTACCATAAATTATTCTCATAATCAATTACAGCCTACCTACAATAAAAAACAAGCCATTTTTTGAATATTTAAAAGCTGGCTATTATTGTATCTGTCACCTCTGAATTGCGCAGATTAGAGATCGCATTTTTCACTATCAATATAACGGCAAAATCAGTTTTTACAATAAGAAACAATCAAATTAGTATGTACCGCGTTGGCTTACATAACATCAATGAGAATGGATTATAATCCGACACGAATACTCAAGAAATCGTTGACTTTTGGTAAAGCGTCACTTATTATTGCGCGATAGTTTTCGCACACAGCCATGATGGAATTTACCTAGAAGAGACTTTAGAGGGGACTCTACTATTATTGTACTTCATTTTGTTATGATTTGTACAAAATCTCCAAAAAGATATCTAATGCTGTACAATGATGAGTTATTTTATTGCTACGATTTAATATACATATAATTGGCAGTAGATATAACTGCATTTCCAGGATTGTACTAAATTATAGAACTAGGGATATCTTGAGGATAAACTTGGCATATAAAACTGGAACATTCATGGGATATTCTCAGGATATTCTGAGATATCCCTGGGACATTCCAGGGATATCGAGATTTCCACCCTGTTCGACATTATTTGCAATATCCCTAGGATCTCCTGAGATATTCCCAGGATATCTTGGGAGATAAATGGGATATCCCGCCGATATCTCATTTTGTGAGGGTCTGATTGTTTAGATTGAATTTAAACAAAAGCAGATTTTAGTCCGTACAACATCAAAAAGGTTTCGCATAGAAAGAAAATTTAGAAAGTATGACCTTCCATTCTGTCGTGATTTGGTAACACACCATTAACTGCAGAAAATCGAAAAATAAGTTTTTTATATCCTTTCAATCATGAAAAGAGGTACACATGATTATAAAAATATTATTCAACGCTCATAACTCCAGAAATAACTATTAAGTCATTTTTGGACAACACCGTTAGCTGCAAAGATTAGCAAGTTGTGATTTGGGAAAGAGTGACGTGACAAAAATTTCGGTTAGCTATACTCCGAGAAAAAAGGTCTGTATCTCGTAAAACGGCGTAACTGCATTTATTATAAGTTGCAAAATGCAATATTATTATAATTGGATGTCAGTATTTTTTATGCATAATAACAGTATCAAGGTAACGAGAAATTTTATTATTGAAAAATGTAGTACATAGGTAAAAAATAATGTTTTTAAATCTTTCCAGTTGCTTAAAATGAAAAAAAATTTTCAGACATTTTCAAATAAATTTAATAAAATTATTGTCCTAGCCAAAAACGGTGTACCGAATCTGATAAGCTCTGTTGAATAAATAATGTCCAATGTGAAAAGTAACTTATCATAATTTATTTGAGATTAAAAATTTGTTAAATGTATTATTTAATATTTAAATTTCTGTCTCTTTGGAATCTGTTTGACGACGACGTTCCTAATTTCACTGCGTACGTTAAATATGTGAAAATTAGACATTTATTTTGAACTTAAAATTTTCTATATATTATATTTTATAATAATTAATTCATTTGTTGGAAGCTCTTCGATTATATTCTACGTATGTTTAAAATGTTTTCATTTTCAATCAATAATTTCACAGAAAAAACTGAAGATAAACTTTACATCGATTTCCGACGAAAGATTCTTCGCAACAAAAATTAACTTCACGGGATAAACTTTACACAAATATCGGTTAAACTTCCTTTTGTTTTTCCATGACAAAAATATGTATTTTGAAAGACGCGAAGTTGGCTGAACGAAACTTTATCGCTCTAAAAAATTTCCTGCAACAAATTTTATTCTTAGTTTTTTCTGTGTTCGAGTTTTTCTGTTATTGAATACATCAGAAATGTATGCACGTTTAAGTTAAAAAAAAACTTTTGGCTTCCAACGTATTGCAATTTATAACATTAGATCACAGAAAAAGTTTGAGAGTAGGAAAGAAAATTTTTTGTGGGTGTGTTGACCTAGAAAAAGCATTTGACAAGGTGGATAGAAGTAAACTTTCAGAAGTCCTGAAAGAGTATGGCCTCAATGGATGGCTTCTACAAACAATATATGCATGTAGTAAAGCGAGTGTAAGGGTTATTTAAATAAATAACATAAGAATTCTAGATCAATCTAAGAAATCTAAACCTCCGCCCTGATATTACTCCTTTCCTCGCCGAGCGAGTCACGCCTACCCCGAAAGGGAAAAAGCTTAATGGTATAATAATAATATCTACTTATCTGATTTGAAAAACAAGTTTGAAACATGACAGAATTATTGGATATTAATAATGATATTATAATATGTAATATTTACATAATAATTATAATATCATGTTTGAATAATAATTCATAATAATTCCATTATTTTATATTTTTTGTCATGAACGGTGTTCTCTCAAATTACGGCAGGCTTGTTTCTGAGGTTTATAATTCGAAGAGAGCCGTATCGGCCAGTTACGGCGTTTTCCCAAATTTCAATATCCCAATCGACACCGCTAACTACATTTTAAATAATTAATTGAGATTTCTGAATAAGTTTTGGCAGAAATGAGAATATCATTTGCAAATTAGGCAAGAAAAAACAAACTTCAGAAACTGAATTAGAATCAGCGATACATGATTCGAACAGTTTTTGTCGATTTACTTGGCTTCACTCGTTTCGCAGTTAACGATGTGGTTTCAAATCACGGCTGTATTAACTTGGAGGTCTCATTGATTACCTTAGAACTGACATTTCCACAAGCAGAATTAACGTTCAGAAGTCTGTAAAGACAGAGAGCACACCATCCTCCCACAGACAATATGATCCTAGTATTGTCGGGAAATCTGTTATCGCCAAAAATAATCAGAGTGAACAGAACAAACAAAAATCCTGTTACAGAAGCAAGTAAAGCTATCAGTACCATTGTAATTTGTGTTTGATAAATTTTATTCAGCTGGACGGATATTTTAGTCAGTTCCATATGAAGATGTCTGAAAAAAATTGGATAACATTATTTAGTGTACAATGTATTTGCAAGGGACTTAATCCGACTTGTTTTGTATCTTTTTCGAAGTTGCTAAATTAATTTCACCACTCACTTGATTAGTATTATTAACTTTTTTTGTCGTTCTGTATCATTTAATATATCGCTGCGTTCAGTTGACATAATTAATACACTTATTCTACTATGTTTTTCATACAATTCTTCGACAGATTCTGGGTCGGGGTCTATTGATAAGTTTCTTCTCAAAAGTAGATTAATGCTGTCAAATTTTATTCCTATATAGCTGAAGAAAGATAATAGAAAAGTTGAGTTTCAACTTTTAAAGGTTTTAAATTGATTTTCTAAAATTATTGCTCTGATAAACGTTTCAAAAAATGTGTGCTGTTCACAAATTAGGGAAGCAAATTCATGTCTTCCTAACATAATAAAAAATACTTACTTGACTATCGACGAAAACGTGAGATCAATTACACAATTTAGTTGCACAGGATAATGAAGTAAATAACACATGTGCAAGCATTGGGATAAATCTAATGATTGCATTAACCAATATGTGTCAAATAATATAACAATGCCAATCATGACTATCCACGTCAATGTCTTCAGCACCGAATTGATAAAAATTTCCCTATAATTATTAGGGAGACCCAAAGTTTCGAAAGCTTCATCTACTGATTCTATCCTTTTGATTGTCAGCTTGTATGCCTTTTGTAAAATTCGAAGAATCGAATTACTAATTTCCTAATAATAATCACAATCAATGATTGAAGCTTAAGGATTTACTTACCTTGTAATAATACCAGCCAATAAGAACACAGTATGCCGAAATAAAAAAATTAGTATGTTTGATAGAGGTGAAGATATTTTTTTTGATTCCGTATTTCCTAAGTGGATCATGATAATGAGCGTAGTAGTAAGTACTAATGCTGAAGATAGCGTAAACAAACGTAAGTCCAAGTTGAGGCTTACGTGAGGGGAATTCAAAGAAACTCATTCCGGTAAACCAATTTAAAATCGTAATTGGAAGTATTGCATCGTGAAAATTTTTTGGTTGCAATATCATGATTCACAAGAGTATATTCCTTAATCTCTTTTTCGTACATGCGTATCCTGAAAGCCTGCGCTACTAAATGTGAGTAAGACTTTCTATATCCTTTCAGTTATTTACTGATCAAGTATACGCGTCTTTGTCACGCGCAGAAAGAGACTCAAGTATGTAATATACATTAAAATACGCACGCGCCATATCGCGCATTAAAAAAATCAGATTACTGGTCCTTTTTATTTTTCTCAGTTTTTGGAGAGCTCATCAACTTTCTATTATATTCAATGAAAGTTAATTGTGAATTTTATAACATTAGAATGAATATTAGTATATGTCTGAAAATAATCAACCTTCTCGCGGGGGTTCGGACTCGTGTATACTATCTCCATACACTTAACGTAGAATAATCGCGTAATAACCTGCAGTAACACGTAATACCGCGTAATAATGTGTGAAGTAATGTATAAATAATGCGTTATAACGCTTAATAATACGTAATATCGCGTAATAATGTGCGATAGTCGCTCACAGGTCGCGTAATAGCGAGTAGCATTTTTGTTCACGGTGTATTTTTGTTGCATTTTTTGTACACTTGATTCTCTGCGTTTCAATTTCAACATCCTCAAACTCCTTGATTACTTACTTGAATTTTTTGTGCAATAATACTGTACGGAACAGAATTGTATTTTTCGTAGCTATCTCAGCGAAAAAAAATTGGTCAGAAAGATTTTCAAAGAACCGTTAGAAAGCTTATTAACCGAGGAAGAAACAAATCAGTCGGCCTTATATTGGAGTTCTTCTGTATCATAAAAAATGTGACAGCGGTTCATCGAACGCCAGTCGTACTTCTATATATTGTCAACGCATGGAAACAAGAAATGGAAGACTGCCGTCAATACATGCTCTCTCGGCCCCTATTCATTCAAAATATTTCAAGTAGGGCTCAATCGACGCGAAATTTAATAACCTTTCTAGCAGTTTTTTCAAGTCTTTCTAACCCATTTTCTGCGTGAGATACCCACAATAAAGGAGAGACATAAACAATTAATTGAATGTGCATGTTGATTGTTATAAATAATTTATGTGAACAAATACTCAATACAGTGCACACATGTTGAAAAAATGTCCTAAAATCGTTCCAGCTTTTTTTTTTTTACCGCAATAAATATGCTATAGGGGAAAGGTGCCCACAGTTGTTTGGTGTACATAGGGAATCAAAAGAGATACCTACAAAATTATTAAATAAAATGCAATATAATTACTGAATATTTATAACTCTATTTTATTTAGGGGAGAGTTGAGTGTGGTGGCGCCCTTTTACTCAAATATTCTACAAATTATGATTGAAATGTGATTTTGATGTGTATTTTGTCCAAGATTAAGCTCACTTTGTCAGGGAACATATGCTCCAAATCGCTTTTTAATTATGTAGCGTAACCCATACATTAATGGAATAATTTCCTACCAATCAAAGTAAAGTAGGTAAAATATGTTTATATTAGAAACAAATCCTGATATCGGAGGTTTAATTAAATACTTAACCTATTAAAACCTAACTTTTTCGTGCTTCAAGTTTAAAAAAAGAACACACACACATATTTTAGAACAGGAATTATATCACATCAATATTTTTCGAAAAAACAGAAAGCTATTTGGTGTAAAAAAAAACAAATATGAAAATCAGTCAATGCGACGGGCGTTATTTGTAACTGAAGCCATACCCATACCATACCATGTTCTCCCCTGCATTTTTTAGAAAATTTATATTTATATGCTTCTCGTATTCAAGTTTCTTTTTTGATGGAATAATTTTTTTAAGTCGCAATGACAGGTAATTGGACTACCTACTTTCAATTAAGATTTGAGAAAGAAAGTAGGTGAAACAATTCTTCGCTTCTACACTTACAATTTGAGAGCATTATACTCACTCAGTTTATGGAAAGAAGGTTTTTTAATGCCGAATCGGGCATGATATCCGTGAAATGATAACGTGTACCTTATCGGTAAACGTGGACACACACAGTTGAACAGAGATTCAAAGGTCCTTCAAAAATGCTTGCGAAGTAGCCTGTCTTCGTGTTTTAGACACAGGTCAGGTAGTTCAAATCTTTTTCGTAACATATCAACAAAATTCAGTGTGTGATGACGAAAGCAGAGTTGGAAATAAGAAACATGTTTTACGATTCAGAAGTAGTGTCTGAATATTAAATTAGAAAAACATATATTTGAGAAATATCTCTAAAAGTTCTCTAAAGAATTTGGCTAAATTGATTTACAAACTATTTTCTTCTGTAAGGCTGACGGACAGAAGCTCTATCCTCAAAATGCAATTACTTCGTCTCACTTAGTACATACTAGCAATACATATTTTTTAGGTATCAAGCAGTAACCCTTTTATAATAGAAGTGTTTTTATGCAGAGGGAAGTACTGTTTAATTTACTTACGAGAGTTTCACTTAACGCAAACATCAGATGAGTAAACAGATTCTTCCTCTTTATACACACTTCTATTCTTAAAGAAGTGGACCCGTATATCACACTTCCCGAAATAACCTGGTATTTTTTTGGGACTTGGTCCAAGTGGCTGGAAAAAACCAGGCCTGTCCTATAGGTTTTAACTGAGGCTTAGACCTAAGTTGAAACGTAGGTTCATTTCCGCCTAAATTTTTGTTATTAACAAAAAAATTATTTCATTTTCATGTGAATCTAACGAAGAATATAGTATTGTATCCAGTGGAAAGTTTATGATTTAATGAAATTTCATCGCAGTGTGGGAGATATTCGCGTATGTATGAAATATATCCATAGTATCGATTTTGAGGTTTCAATAAAAAATCATACTTCACTATATTTTAACATAACATTTATGCATGCGTTAATTCCACTCACCAGCTTAGATGCGTTCTTCTCGAAAAGCGGGTTTTCGAAGTTCCAACCTGAAAAGTGATCAAGTGACTCGTTTTTTAACGTAGAGGTTTCGTCCTAGGCTTAAAATGTCAAGAATTTATCCTGCTGTATGCTTCTATACGTAACTCCATACCGAGAAAGTTGGCCCTTCCCTTGAGAAACGTCGCACATATTCCAAATTTGTAAAAATTCCCAAGATAATCACTTCATCCCACCGAAAATATTTTAAATGCCGAGATGAATAGAAAAGTGTAAAAATCTTACAAATTTACTTTTACAGAAAAGTTAATGAGTAAATATTCATATGAGTCGTTCCATAAGAAGAGATATCACTTTTTCGGTATGGAGTTGCATGAAGAAACATATAGCCGGATAAATTACCGACATTTTAAGCTCAGAACAAAATCTAAGTTGAGAAACGAGCCACCGGAGCACTTTTGAAGTTGGAATTTCCAAAACCTGCTTTTCGAAAAAAAAACGCATTTCAAGATGGTGAGTGCTGTAAGTGAAAATTTTAGCTATCAGTATAAATTTTCATCAAAACCCGAAAATCGATACTTTAGAACTTTGTTCATAAAAACACAAATATCTTCTAAATTACGGTCAACAAATTGGTAGAAACTGATATAATGAACTAAAGTATAGAATTAAAAATATGATAATGGAATAATTTTTTTTTCTTTTCAAGTTATTGGATACCAGTTAACGTTTATATGTATAATGTAAAAAATGAAAGCATATATTATTATTATACCATTAAGCCATTTCTCTTTCGGGGTAGGCGTGACATGCTGGGTGACGGAAGGAGTAATGTGAGGAAGGTGGTATGCATTTTTTAGATTGATCTAAAATCCTCGTGTTATTCATTCAAATGACACGTTCGTTCTGCAAAGCTGCTCTGACTCACGTTGCTGATCAATCTCTCGGGCGATCACCCCAATTGAAGAGCCTCACGAGGTTATTATGTGAGGTTCCTCACTTGGGCTCATTAGTGTCCAAGGTCTTTTGTTTCAGGTGTCATTCACTCTACCATCACTCTTTTTATAAACTATTTGTCGCCACACTTTTCTGTCCTGGCATACTTCTCTAGCTTTCTTCACGTCCATGCATTTTTTCATACAAGCTCTCGTGTTTCTATGGCTTCTTATGTCTCTTCGGATTGAGGTCTCATTCACACATTCTAAGTATTCTTTCTGCGGTCTGCCTCTGAGCATTCTGCCATTCACTTTACCTTTATACAATCGTTTTGTCAGCCGCTCGTATTTCATTCTTCCAGCATGTCCAAACCTTTTTAATGGATTTCATTCCCATATGGCAAACGAGTGTCTCATCTGTACCACATTCTTTGAGGATCATCTCGTTTCTCACTTTGTCCATCATTGTTTCCCGCATATTTTGCGCAGAGATTTTATACCATTCGTGTTAATTTTACTCTCATCGTTTTCTTGACAGGTACATGCATCGCTACCGTATAGTACAGTCGGTACAATTATAGAATTATGTATTCTCATTCGAGCTTTTTTGATATGTTTTTACTCCTAGGAATGGATCCTGTTCTTATGATAATAAAAAGTTTTTAATGAGGTGTTTCTGTATACATAGCTTCATGACTGTTGGACAAGAGAATCGATTTTAGAATGGACCCCATCGTCTAACAAAAACATCAGAAAAAGTCACGTGCTTCAAGAAATTTCACGGTTCTAAGGAAAAATCCAAACCATAAGAATTCCTATGAGAAACACTATCCCTTTTCCAGAAATTATTACAAAAAACACAATAAAAATATTTTAAAAATAATATAAAATGACAAAAATGGAAAAATTCAACACGAAGTTTCTAGTGGATAAATTATTAATGATAAGATACTCAATGTTATATAGCAAAATTATGCACATATTTTATATACAGCATCATCTTCCGAATACCTTTTTCCTATAGGCAACGAGGCTTTTATTTTTTTTTAAACAAATTGTTTTCAACCTTTTGAAAAATTTATTTCTGATAAGTATCAGGTTGACATTTTAATTGAATCACTTATAATTTGAATGGTATGTTGATACTTGTAGCAAACTTATTTTTTAGTAAATAGCAGGACGCCATTTTTTTGAAAAACTTATTTTTGTTAAGTATTAGGTCCTGAAAATAACAGAATCACGAAAACTGAAAAAATTAGAAAAATTCAGTATAGAAATATTCTAATGGATAAAAATATCACAAAGATACTCAATCGTACGTAAAAAAATTATGCACATATTTTATATATGGCACCTTCCTCGGAATACCTTTTTTGTATATAGGTAACAAGGGTGTCATTTTTTGTAACCCAATTCATGTACAAGCATATGACAAACTTATTTTTTGATGAGTATCAGGTTTTACATTTTAATTAAAATATTTATAAATTTCAAAAAATATGTGCATCCTTCTGGCCACCTTACTTTTTGATAAATACCAGGATGAAATTTTAAATATATTTTTTCATAAAATACTTGTCTCCAATGAAATCTGATTTTAAATTGTGAATTTTCTTCATGCTCTGATTTCACTGCATAAAATTATTCATGAGAAATTAGGCTTCATTTCGATCTCAAATGAAATTTTTTGAATAAAGGCACTGAGCGCAAGATTCCTTTCAATCTGCAGGGTTTGCCTATAAATATTTTAAGAGTTCTTTAAATTGAGCCCAAATAATTTTTTCACTCACTTTCTCGAAAGAAATCTTTTTTATGTAAATTTTGTACAAAAAGATGCTTAACATATTAGTAATTTTAGTAATTTATGTCTGTTCAGATGGTTTCTTTTCCTATTTGGAAAATGTAATAATCTGAATAGATTGATTCGGAATTATCTATGAATTTTTTTATTCGAAATAAAACGATACAAAAAAGTTGTTTTACGAAGTAAGAATCACTGCACAATTTTTCTATGTTTTTTTTTCATTGTTCAAAATTAAAGACAAGCGCAGCGGTCGAAAAAAATTATCTTTCTGATATTAGTAATTCACCCACTCCATTGCATGAATTGATTGAAAGGTTACCATTAGCGAAGTATAAATTGCTATTGTATTCTGTTAAGTTCTTACTACATAAATAATTCATGAATATGGATTTGAGAAAATGTACTGGATTGAAGAAACGTAATTTTCTTAATTTAAGTACATTTTCTAGAGACAAGACAAATTGTTTTAGATCATGAAAATATTGTATCGTCCATCTTCATGCCGATCTTTTCTTGATTCAATGCTAATTTTTTCCTCATTAATATTTTTTTCAATACTCCTGGAATAACTCAGATAGACCTAAAAGTAAACTTTCGTGTATGGTTTCATTTTAATCTAAAGAATAGGTGCTACTATCGAGCCGCCCAATTCTTCGCTAAAATGAAATTATAATATAGATGTAAAATTCTCATCCTGATAGACAGATTTTTATCAAGTTAGATGTAGTATGATGTAAAATCTTCACTTTTTGAGTCAATCGACGCCTCGAGAAGCTGAGCCTTTTGATCTCATTTGTATTAGAATAACCAAATAGGTTGTAACATGTCCTAAAAACTGAATGCATACATCGTGTCATTTTCTGCACTAAAAACTGGTAAATACACAGAAAAAAAGTTGAATAATGTTTTAGATAAATTATAGGGGGTAATCTCGCCATACAAAAAAATGAAGATCCGTACAGATAGAATGAAAAATTCGTGATAATTTATTTTACCCTTGCTGATATTTAGTTTTTTACATGCCGAGATTACCCCCAGAAGTTTTACCTGAAACTCTTTTTACCTTTTGTATTTTCTGTGTAATAACTAATTAATTTCAAGATAAATAAAATGATAATAATTTATGATATGTTTAGATTTATTAATGTTTATGAAGGAAGAAATAGATGTATGCTTACACTGATAATAAATTTTTGACCCAAAATATTGAATCCATGCATTGTTATAAACAACGGATTTTGGGTTAGTTGTAAAGTGAACTGCTCTATCTATTAATTTAAATAATTTATATTTATTATTATGACTATATGAACAATTCTTGAGGCTAGATCTCAATATTTTATACACAGAATAATTTATAGGGGTTTGCATAAAAAACCCGACCCGCCCGGGCCGGTCGGGTTTTAAGCGGGTCGGATCGGGTGGGGCTCACGGGTTATTGGTTTTAGAATTTTTACATAAAAATGCAAGCAAACAATCAGACTTGATCTTACTAAATTAATAAATTATTCCATTTGCTTTAAGGAGGAATGACCTTAAACTTCCAATGATTGGATTTGGCTCAAATTCGGAAAATTGGGAGGTATTAATAATGAAAACGTGCTCTTATGATTTTTTATAGTTTCAGCGTCTGGTTTATATGTAAAAAAATACAAATTAACATGTAATCTAATGAAGGTAAAGTGAATATGACACCGGGCGACCTCCCAGAGTATGCAGCTTTATACTTGCATGCGGGTCTCTACAAGGCTCGACGAACTCTTTCCCTAGTTGCTCGTGGGAATAACAATGACACCACCAAACCACCAGAAAGTAGTAGATGCGGTTTAAAACGATTGAACGCGCAGATCACCCGAAAATCTTTCGGCAAACATTGTTGATCACTCTACAGTTCGGAATGCTGAAAATGATTGAGATGGAAACACGAATAAGAACCGGCAAAACGCTCACATGAAGTGGATGAATCGACTGAAGGGTGACTTTGCTAAACTGCTGCGGTGCTAGCACTATTCCTGTTTGCAGAGGTTTATCGGCGCGTATGTAGACTATGTGGTGCTAGAAACATTCAGAGCCTCAGTATGTTTCGCAACTCTTAACGAAATCAAGCTGCCTACCTCTTGAGAACTGGATATGAACGCAGCGCGCTTTCGCAACCATTGCATGAAAAAGCCGCGTACGAAAAGAAGGAAGCGACATCAGGACCAACCGCGGAAAGCAAGCACCCCCTGAGAGATGATAACAATTCGAGGACAAGGAGGAACATTAGCGTCTATGTTCCTCCTAAGCCTCAAGATCTGGCTGAAGTGGATGCCTCCCTTCGTAAGGATATCTCGGAGGAGTCTGACCTCTGGGCCCTGAATTGTTAAGTTAATACTGCGATGAGTGCTTTGGCTGATTCAAATCGAAGGCTTAAACGGGCAATTGATCAAAAGACCAAAAGACGCTTGCATCAACTGAAAAAGAAGATTGGATGGGCAAGACAGAATGCGTCCCGCGTTCAGTGTGTAATTGACTACCTAACATTTGGTAGACCGTTCACGGAAAGAGTTAGAAAGTTCGTTCAAGAACTAAGGATCTTGAATCACACAACTAAACAAGTCAAAGCTGCTGACAATCAAGCAGCATATTGTTGACAAAATACATATGTTATCTGACGAAAGGAGGAGCATGCAGAAGAGGGAGAGATGGATCAGGGAGTATCAACAGTTTCTCGCTGACCCATCGCGCCTCTTCAGAGATCTCCCTGTTTCTGTAAAAAATCCATCCAAGTCCAAGGGGGTAGAGTATTTTTGGAGAGAGGTGTACAAATTCCCGAAAACACTGGAGTTAAAAGAAGATACTGACAATATCATCCGCTTCGAGGAGTTTTGCGACAACCTCATAAAATCTCAGGAGGAATGTCCATTAATCACTGCCGGAGAGGTGAAAAAGCACTAAGAGGCACGAAGAACTTTTCCGCAGCTGGACCAGATTGTATCAAGAACTTCTGATGGAAGAAGTTTACTTCTACGCAACAACATCTGGCCCGCATCTTCCCCTCATATTTGAAGTCGGAGAGGCCCATTCCGTAGTGGATGGTGTTAGGACGCACTATACTCCTACCGAAGAAAGGCGACTATTACGATCCAGAGAGCTACATGCCAATAACTTGTTTGCACATGCTGTATAAAATCCTTACAGTTATCCTAAACGACAGAATTGTTCGAAGAGCTGGGCCTGTGTGGAGACAGATGTTGGTACAACGTAGCTCGAAAAAAAGGTGTGACAGGCTGCCGGGAGAACCTGCTAATTGACAGGTGCATCTGTAAAGACGCAGTAACCCATCAGCCTGCCCTGTCGATGGCCTGAATTGACTGCCGGAAAGCTTTCGATTCAGCATTTTATGGACATATGCTATGTTGGTTGGATTGCTTCAAGGTTTATCCGCACGTAGTGAGATGCATATAGAGATTGATAATCCTTTTGAAAAGTAGATTTATTATTTCATCTGGAAATTATTATGTGACAAAGAACAGCGTCACCTTTTAGACGGGTGTCTTCTAGGGCGACACGATGATCCATCTACACTTTCGTAGATAGAAAGGTCTTCTTCGAAAGATTTGGTCTTCCAATCTGTCGGCGTTGAACGAGGTTTCTGATACTAACATGCTTGCAATCTTAGTTCTTCTCTACTCGTTTGGGTAGTTCCATGGACAACGCACGATCTTGCGGCCCTCGATATCGCCACGCGTATGATGATGTATATGCAGAAGAGCTTGCATATCAATTCGCCCGTTCCGCGATTATATATACTACGCCGTTAAGGCGAGGGCCTAATTCTGAATCTTCATTGTATTGATAAACAAATTGTTGTGAGTACAGCTTACATCGTTGCAAATGGAAAAAATCCTCTCCTAGAAGTGGACAGGAAACACAAGATGATTGGCAAAGGAGCGTTCCTTTACAAAGCCACGGAGCAGACAGCCGAGACCCGTGGGTTGAATTTGAACATCAGAAGTAAGGAAAGTGCATTACTCCATCTAGTTACCTCACTTATAAAAGCCCAAGTAACAATAGCATAGGTTGAAATATTCCGCCAAGAGCTCCTCGACAAGAATATGCACGGAAACTTTCACAGAAATGTAGAAGATCAGCCCTTGTCAAAAGAGACAAATTATGCTTTTCTTAGATCATCTGGAATTAATTCAGGTGCAGAGTTTCATTCACGCGTGTCACGACTGTGTCATTTCCACCTTAATATACCGTGACCGCATATCAGGTCAAGAAGTTCCAAGCGATAGGTGCAGAGCGTATCATGCACACACTGAGTACCTAGAACACATACTATCCAGGTGTCTTTATCACGCGGAAACTACGTATCTCTGCAGACATAATGTGGCCCCAGGAGTGCTTCAATACCATCCTTGTCGCTTTTAGAGTGTTATCTACGATCCTACCCTGCCGAACGCTCCGGGGGAAATAGAGTCAATTGTGCCTAGTTTTTATAAAAATTAAATACCATTAAATTAGTATATGTTTTTGCTGAAAATGTTCTTACCTTCTACTAGAACTGAAAAATACTTCTATTTCATTCAATCTTATATTTATAAATTGTCTTCTGATTCTTAAGTTGTATTCGGGTCGTTTGCGGATTTTCGGGTCAGCCCGCAAGCACGACCTGACCCGACCCGCACAAGATTTTCTACACCCCTATTAATTTACCCATATTACCAATTCCATTTTATTTAGAAAAATATATCAACATGGAAAAGACACTGATAAGAAAAGTTGTAATACCTGTTCTGCCAATTCAGTATCCTTGTTTACTTGTTTTAGTTCTAAAACAATTTCTCCAGTTTTGTGTGCCTGAATAGAAAATCGGTCGATGCCAATAATTTTATAATTTAGTTACTTATTGTTGATGAAGGTATAATTATATTATACTTTTACCTCAGCACAAGTTCTTTCAGATGCAATATTGAGGTGTAAGAATCTGAAAAAATAAATCATGCTCCACAATGCTAGGGCCATCATATTTTTATTTTTAGCTTCGAGACTTGATTCTGGCAAACTAAATGCATTCCAAAAATAGTAGAGGCATGCTGTTATGGATACAAAATTCGTTGCCATTTCCATAGTAATCTGAGCTTCATAAATGTCGTTTATTTCTTTAGTTATTTTGCTAAGTTCCAGATGAAAGTGTCTGAAATATTGTTATATTGTTTACTTTTTCACCTATTTTTCAGAATAATTTTAAATTATATATCGATGTCTGGCTATTTTTAATTTTCTTTTTAAGAGTAAATAAAACTGATTTCGGATAATATTTTTCTATCTAGAGTGAAATAAAAAAATATTTTATTGAAATCTTTATCAAAAAATTAATCGAAAAATAGTTTATGTGAATAAAAACGAATAATTACTCCCTCAGCCTAAATCAGCGATAGGTATATCGCTAATTTAAATCAGCATATATAATACACTGGCTTTAGTTGGCGATATACTCATCCCTGATTCAGATTTAGAGAGTAAATTTTGGAATTTAATATTTTAGTAAATTTTATTTTCGGAAAATTTCAAGATGACTTTATAATGACTTACTTATACATTTCTACGAATGAAATTTTTGTAGTCGTTCGTATTCTTTTTCTTTTTTTGATAATATTAAAGAGCCTATTTTGGAAGCGCTCTAGTTTTCCTTGTAAAAGACAGTTTATGTTCTTGAACCTTGAACCTAAAAAACTGCAATTTTCTTTTCATAATTTAAATATTAAAGGATAGGCAAAAATTCGAGTGTTTAATTATATCATTCATCATTCACCTTTTATTTATTATCTAATTGTGGATAATCACCTGAGAGCTGATATGAATGTAATATCCACTACAGTATTTGTATGGATAGACCATTGATAGCAGAAAACACAGTACATATTCTTGTTTAGACTCATTTCTGATAGATGTAAATAAACATCCGCGACATAAACACTACATATTAGAGTTAACCAGATTATTGACATAATTAAACCTTTTATAAAAATCTTTCTGTACTTTCTTTCCTCCCCTAAATATTCGAAAGCTTTGTCTATTAATTCGATTTTGTCCATACAGAGTTGCATTTTCTTGAAAAAAAATGAAAAACAAAACTCAAGACCGAATATTTTTTAGTCGAATGGGACAGATATACAGGGTGTCCCAGACTCAAGTGTTCGGACTTATATAGCCGTATGAAAATGAAAAAAAATAAATAGAAAATTTCTTTTCCAAAAATCAGTTGAAGTTTTAGTTTTTTAGTTATAAAACATTTAAGCTGGACCAATCAGGAGCGCCGTATAAATAGCCGTATGTGCGTGAACAGGATTCCAACGTAGTGTTCTCCCGTCGCTAACCCCACCTCTGCGCTCACTTCCATAACACTGCGTTCAAATCTGGTTCACGGACACACGGCTGTTTATACAGCGCTCCTGATTGGTCCAGCTTAAATGTTTTATAACTAAAAAACTAAAACTTCAACTGATTTTTGGAAAAGGAATTTTCTATTTATTTTTTTCATTTTTATATGGCTATTTAAGTCCGGACACTTGAGTCTGGGACACCCTGTATAGTATATTGAATTTACTCAAGTGAATATGAATAATTTAACAAATGTGCCATTATGCAGTCTAAGCAAATATAAATTAAATTATGTAGATATATAATCGCAAACCTACCTTTCGAGAATACCATCCAATAATTATTGCTAGTGAAGCAGTAAGTGTATTAAAGTACCTAAGCATGGTGAATACCATGACATCCAAATTATGTGCATCTGCATTTGCACATAAATTTATTTCAAAGATGAAATTAGCGAACCAGAAACTAGACACGATTATGAATACAAAAATGGAATTGATATTTCTTCTGGAATTACCGACAGGATATGCAATTGATCCTAATCCTGTCAACCAATTTAGAATCAATATCGGAATGAGTGCTTCTTTTAGAGTTTTCGGAGACCAACTCATATTTGAATTTTGAAAAATTATCTGCTTACAATGCAGTTTTAGAACTAATTTTCTACTGTTTGTAGTACTTGCTCATTTCATACGCCCTTCAATATTTTATTATCAGTTCAACGTATGGTGTAGTTCTATTTTATCTAAAACATGTATCGAAAACCTCTATATGTCGGGTGAAAAACAATTATTATTATCAAACTTGACTATGACATATTTTAAAATTAAAATAAAATATTACGTAATTCATCAAAATTGCTTTTGACAAATTAGGTTTACTCAACCTTTCTCTCGGTTATTGAGACTCGAAGTATTATTTTATTTTTTTCACTCCGATCCATAACAATTATTTCAGGTTTTTTTCACAGAAAAAAAAAGAATTACTGATAATAACATAGACATTTTATTTCTATTTCCTGTATTGATAATTTACGACAGCATTCAATTGTATAAATGTGACCGGAAAAGTCGTAACGAGACCTAACAACTAAAAAATATTTCAGTCTTTTATCATATTTATTAGAATGTGTTTATAGACGTATTATTATCAACAACAAAATTAATTCTGGATTACCTGTCGAATAAATGTATGATCTAAAGAAGCTAATATACATACTGAAAAAACTAAAGGTCGCTGAATAAGTTGCACATCAAACTGCTGATTCGAAGACAATATAGTTTATGAGGCAATATTCTTCTAAATGTGTTGTCATTTCCAATCTTATCTGCACTCCGTAAATCTCATTAACTGCTCGAGCTTTTTCAGAAATTTCCGAAAAAAAATTTCGTTGAAAATTTCTGTGAAAAAATTTAAGTAAAATAATCAGATAATAATTATTAAACAAATTAAATTATACACACTTAACTAACCAGAAAACTCTCTTCGCCTGAGTAGTATTCTCAGAAATGAGTTCTGGTAACAGTAAAACTAAAGTTGTAACTTTGTTATATTTTTTATAAAATTCTTCGATTATTTTTTTGATTCTTAATAAATCTTATGAGATAATGAGATACATACAACTAATGATATTTGGATTTTTCGATAACCAGTACATGTCGATAGCTATTGAGCAATAGTAATAATAATATTCTATAATGAATAAATATAATAATATCAAACAATAATGATGATGTTGAATTCCCAATCAACCAAAATCATCCATGATTCCCCTTCCCTGGGGGCTGTAACACCTTGCAGTTGGTGGGGAGGCTTAAGCATGTGGGGCATAGGGGTCAAAAGGACCTCGGCCTGCATGCGCGTGGATATGAATGAAAGGATCCCTATAAACGGGCTCTCCTGGGTGAATGGAAAAGGATCCCTATAAACGGGCTCTCCTGGCATGTGTGATTACGGTATGGTAGAAGGGTGAAAGAGCCTAGCTAACACGGGCCTCTGGATCCCTGGGTCGAGGCTCCTCCTGGACCGACTTACAGTTTGTAATCGGGACAGGAATGACCTGCGGCCCATATAGCGACTAAGAAACAGCCCTCCGTTTTTGTTATGGTGGTTTCCAAGCGGATATTTACACATTGAGTATCTCACTCAATGTGACCACCCCCCTAAGCTGTGGGTGTAGAGCGAACGTGCTCATGGCACTTTGGCACCTAGGGGTTACGAAGGTGTCTTAACGGCCTCTCGGGGACACCGGACGACCTCCCCGAGTAATAGTCTTACCCCTGCATGCGGGGCTCTGCAGGGGCTGACCTTTATTTCCCTAGCTACTCGTGGGATGAATTATGAATTTGAATTTGAACATGCTAAATGATGGAAAAGGAGGAGGAGAAAGAAGGGAGGTGGCGGAGGGGGGTGAGGGGTTGGGCCTTTACGGGCCCAACTTAACTCTTACCCCTCTATCTGTCTCTCCGGCAAGCCAAGATCAGTTGATGGCTGTGCCCCCAGTTCCCTCGGGAGCTGAGGGATCGACGGTCCCTCTGAACGAGGCTATGGTACGGGGAGAGGCCAATCGGCCCTCCAGTAAGAAAAACGGAATCAATGATTCCCAGAAAAGAAGATTGAGGAGAAAAGCGCGGCAGGCTAGAGAAGCAGCTGCGGGAGCTGGAGCGTCGGCAGTTGAAGGGCTGACATCCAGCACTGAGGCCCAAAAGAGAGGTAGAGGCTCTGAGGGCACCCCACCGGGGGTGGCTGGGCCTGTGAAGAGGCACAAGCCGGCCCAGCTGCCGATGAACAGAGAGTCGTCGGGAGCTGGACTGACGGCCGCTCAGAGGACCAACCCCCTGACGATGGTGGTGGCTGACACCAACTACCCGGACTCATTGCTCACAGAGGAGCAGTTCGAGATCTTCAGGGAGGCCACCTGGAGGGCGCTTGGAAAAGTGTCCCCAGAGCAGTGGCCAAAATTTGTGACCTCCTTCTGCAGAGGAGGGGTCTTTGTATTTGTGGCAGCCGACCCAGCGGCTAAAGCTTGGCTACTCAAAGCGGTGGTCGAGACAGAGTCGTGGGATGGTGCGTCCCTTAAGGTGGGTGGGGTTGAGTTGCTCCAAAAGATGGTAAGAGCTACGGCGTGGTTTGCGGGCAAACCGGAAGACCCGTCTGAGGTGCTCCGTCGGTTGGAGGGATTCAACCCCTCACTGAAGACAGCGTCCTGGCGGACTGTCAGGCACGAAAAGCCTCAGGAAGGAGGCACAACGGGAGGTACTAGGCATCTCACAGTCGTGTATATTCCTGAGTCCCAAACGAGGGCCCTTTCGGCCCTCAACAACAGGCCCTTCTATCACTTTGGACAGGTCAACTTTAGGGTTACCGGCCAGGGACAGGAGGGGCCTGTTGAGACGCAGGAAGATCGGGAGCAGACCTAAATGACTGCTCCTGGTCTCACCATTACCCAGATTAACTTGCACCACAGCAAAGGCGCCTCTGCAGTTTTGCAGAGGGGCACGGCTGTGAAGCATACAGGTATCTCGCTAATCCAAGAACCATGGTTAGTTCGAGATACCATAAGGGGATTAGGGGGGCTGGTCTTTTTTGTTACAGGGACCCCAAGGCAGCCAAACCGAGGGCATGTATACTGACGAAGGGAGTTAGTGCTGTCCCGCTGCTTGAACTATGTTCGAGAGACCTGATGGTGATAGCCATGGATCTCAAAGGAATAGGGAGGCTAGTTCTAGGATCAGCTTATTTTCCTTATGACAGTGATACCAACCCACCAGTGGAGGTATGTACACTGGTGGAATATTGCAAGGTAAGAGGCATGCCTCTTCTGTTGGGGTGCGATGCTAATTCCCACCATACCTTGTGGGGTAGCACGGACGTCAACTCGAGAGGTAATGACCTATTGGAATATCTAATCACTACAGACTTAGATATTCTTAATACAGGGAACACCCCGACGTTCCGTAATTCGGTCAGGGAAGAAGTCATTGACATCACTCTCTGCACCAGTAATTTTAGGGATAGTATCAAGAAGTGGAGGGTTTCAGATGAACCCTCTCTCTCAGATCACTCACAGATAGAGTTCGTATTGGAATCCGTTGTACCCGATGGTCCTAAATGGGTCAGAAATCCAAGAAGAACGGACTGGGATCAGTTTTCCACGGAACTAAGATGTGCACTTTCAGAGGTCCCCAGGTCAATTCGAGACGTGGACACTCTTGAGATGGCAGCCAAAACTTTCACGGAAGCCATCAAAGTTACTTATGAAAGTAATTGTCGACCTACAAGGGTCCGAAAGGCTGGGGAGAAATACTGGTGGAATGGGAAACTCGAAGAGCTTCGCAGGGTAACCAGAGAGAGGTTCAGACGTGCCAGTATTGGCAAAACGAAGGAACTATGGACGTCATTCACAACGATGAGAGATGAATATAGAGGTGCAATACGTAAGGCTAAGCAGGAGAGCTGGACCAACTTTTGCACAGACATCGAGAAGGGAGCTGAGGCGGCTAGACTGGACAGGCTGCTTTCTCGAAATCCGGACGCTATTCTCGGCACTCTGAAATTGCCCGGAGGGGGATACTCAGAGTCCGACGAGGATACCTTGGCCCATCTGATCAGGGCACATTTTCCAAGCTTTTCAAGGTCTGGAGAAGGGGGGACGGCAGCTCAGAGGCAGGCAAAGTCACCTGTGGCCCAATTGGGCCCCAAACGACGGCTTGCCAACGAGATTGTCACCCCTGCCAGGGTCAGGTGGGCCCTGAAATCCTTTAGTCCTTACAAGTCTCCTGGCCCGGATGGCATATATCCAGCCCTCTTACAGAGGGCTGGAGAGATCATCATAGGGCCGCTGGTGAGACTTGCTAGGGCTAGTTTGACGCTGGGATATGTCCCGACGGCCTGGAGGGGTACGAGGGTAGTCTTCATTCCGAAGGCAGGTAGGATCGGTTATACTTCACCCAAGGATTTCCGGCCCATCAGCCTAACTTCTTTCCTATTAAAAACAGTGGAAAGACTTGTGGATAGACATATCCGTGATAAGGTATTGTCAAACAGACCGCTCCACAAGGAGCAACACGCCTATAGGGCTGGTCACTCGACGGAGACAGCCCTAATCGGAGCAGTGAACCTAATTGAAGGCCAACTGAAGGAGAAAGGCCTTGCGATTGGAACCTTTATGGACATCGAAGGGGCCTTCAATAATACCTCTGGAGAGGTGATCAGGGCGGCCATGATTACACATGGTGTGCCTACTGCAGTCGTGGAATGGACGTGCCACATGTTGGCTAACAGGAATCTAACCACGACTAAGGGTGATGTCACTCTAAGTGGAACCATTGACTCGGGATGTCCGCAGGGGGGAGTTTTATCGCCCTTGCTGTGGTGTCTGGTAGTGGATGAATTGCTTCATTAACTCTCGAGTCAGGGCCTTCACGTCATAGGCTATGCGGACGATATATTGGTTATCGTGCGCGGTCAGCATCTGGATGTGCTCTTCGGAGTAATGCAGCAAGCACTGATGATAGTAGACTCATGGTGCAAGAAAACTGGATTATCGGTTAATCCGAGTAAGACAGATGCGGTTGTTTTCACCAGACGGTACAAGTGGGGAACTACGAGTACTTTGAAACTTGGAGGACAACAACTGGAAATCAAGGAACAAGCTAAATATCTAGGAGTAATTCTGGATAAGAAGCTGTCATGGAATGAGCACCTGGAAAACAAGTGCAAGAAGCTAGTAGCGACCTTATGGCTCTGTAGGAGAGCCATGGGGAAAAGCTGGGGCTTGAAACCGGAGACACTTATGTGGATTTATACAGCGATCTTGCGACCCAGGTTAACCTATGCGGCGGTAGTCTGGTGGAGCAGGGTCGAGCTGTCCACGGTGAAGTCTCGATTGGAAAGGATCAGGGGACTGATTTTGAGAGGCGTCACTGGAGCCTCGAAGTCGACACCCACGGTGGCACTGGGGGCACTAATAGGCTTAGAGCCCCTCCATCTTACCATTAAGGCCGTGGCTGCGAAGGCGGCCTGGAGGCTAAATTTGGGGAATGACAGGAGGATCTCGACATCAGTGAAGATCCCAGTCGACATCGCGAGAAGGCCGACCCTGAACATGCCCAGGGACAAGATGGTCACTCGCCACCTCTTCGACAAGAAGTATCGAGTTAGCCTATCCACGAAGGAGGAATGGGTTAACGGCGACGCTTACCTGCCCTGTGATGGAGACAACTGGTTTACAGATGGCTCCAGGAACGAGGAGAATGCAGGAGCCGGCGTATATCGTAGAAGGAATGGAATGGGCTTCACAATTGAGATGGGGTCCTACGCCACAGTTCTACAATCTGAGATTATGGCCATACTCCAGTGTGCCTACAAGGCAAGGGAGTACGGCGATAAAAGGAACATCCGTATCTGCTCAGACAGCAGGGCTGCTATATTGGCCTTGAATGGAACAACGACTACGTCGCTATTAGTATGGGAATGCTTTGAAGCACTAAATACGTTAGCGACCGAAAACCGAGTCACCCTGCTTTGGATCCCTGGACACAGCGGTATCAAGGGCAATGAGATATCGGATAGGCTAGCCAAGCTAGCAGCAGGAAGAAATTTTACTGGACCCGAGCCAGTGGTAGGTATTTCCAGCAGGTTAGTCACTGAAGTAATTAACAGTTGGCTGACTGAGGAACATCAGAGTGAGTGGGATTTGGTTCCTGGTTGCAGACAGGCCAAAACACTCTTGGGCTTAAAGCTTAACTCCAACCGAGCTAGGGAAATACTCAAGCTCGGGAGGACTGAAATCAAAGTCCTAACAGAACTATTCATAGGACATGGGAAGTTAGGATATCACAGACATAAGATAGGGCTTGCAGAAAGTCCCCTCTGTCGTCTGTGCGGAAAGGATAGTGAGACATCCACTCACATCCTTTGCTACTGCCCTGCGGTTGCGGGGAAACGTCTAGCACTCACAGGTAATTATTTTATCAGTGAGTTGCAGATATCAACCAATAGCGTGGCTGCGGTCCTCTCCCTATGGAGAGGGCTATGGGGTCATGCTTAGGCTCACAAGGGGACGCAACGGGATTACCCAAGCGTCAGGGGCTGCTAAGGCCCTAACCCAATCTAATAATAATAAATCCATGATTCCAATCCTTTGAATTGAGAGTTTGAAAGTCTGAAATGAACAATTTTATGAAAAGAATTGAATTTCATATCTCATATTCCAATTAATTGATAGTAACACGAAAAAAAAATCATTACCTTGTAATACGTGAAGCCATCCAAGAAATATTGAGCATGTTGCAATGAATAAATTCATATATTTAATCTAAGTTAAAAATTTTTATTTTGTAGTGAGTAAGCTGTAATTTTGAATCGACTGAAATGCAGAAATGGAGACAATCAAATAGATGAAGACCTATTAGAACTATTGCTTTTTCTATAGGGTAGGGTGGGGCGAGATGGGCATAGTTGTCTTTTTGACGTTAGTATTTAAAATGTGCTAACTCATTGCTTGAAATAAAGTCGTTAGATATATATATATATATATATTCGGTTTCGGTTTCGATTCCCTTGGAATAGAACCGAAGGGCTTATGACAAAGCCACCGAACGCGTCCTTGGGTTGCGGATAGAGGGTCCCCGTACCAAGGGTTTCTGCTGAATATGGATACAATAATTAATAAGCAGTCGCGGACAATTGTCCAGGGATGGTCCCGAAGGAATAACCCCTAAGCGAAGGTGTGCGAACCGTGCCGAAAGCTGCATGGCACCTGGGTGAGGTGTCTTTAACGGTGACTCTGGGATATCGGGCGATGTCTCAGAGTAATAGCCTTATCCTTGCACGCGGGGCTCTACAAGGATGGACGAACCCTTTCCCTAGCTGCTCGTGGGAACAACAATGAAACCAAAAAACCACCAAAATGTTGTAGATGCGGTTCAAAACGATCGAACGCGCAGAGCACCCGACAATGGATCGGCAAACAATGCCGATCATCCTAGAGTTCGGGGTGCTGAAAATAATTTAGATGGAAACACAACGACGAACCGGCGAAACGCCCACATTGAGTGGACGGATCAACTTAAGAATGATGTGTTAGACTGCTACGATGCCAGTATTATCCCTGTTCGTGGAGGCTTTATGGCGCGTATGCATACTCTGTGGTGCCAGAAACACCCAGAGCTTCAACACGTTTCGCATCAGTCTTTGCGAAATCAAGCCGACTACCTCCGCAAAAATGGATATGTACGCGGAGCGCTTCCTCAACCGCTGCTTGAATTTCAGTACAAGGAGGAACATCAACATGCAGGTTCCTCTTAAGCCCCAAGATCTGGCTGAAATGGATGCCTGCCTTTGTGGAGATATCTCGCAAGAGTCCGACCTCTGGACCATCAATTGCTCAGTTTATGGTGCTGCGACAGCTTTGGCTGATTCAAATCGAAGGCTCAAACCGACGATGGATCAAAAGACAAGAAGACGCTTGCATCAACTGAACAAGAAAATTGGATGGGCAAGACAGAATGCGTCCCGTGTTCAATGTGTGATTGACTACATAACATCTGGTAGACCGTTCACGGAAAGGGTTCGAAAGTTCGCCCAAGAACTAAGGACCTTGAATCACACACTAAACAAGTCAAAGCTGCTGACAATCAAGCAGCATATTGTTGACAAAATAAGGCTGTTATCTGACGCAAGGAGGAGGATACAGAAGAGGGAGAGATGGATCAGAGAGAATCAACAGTTTTTCGCTGACCCATCGCGCCTCTTCAGTGATCCCCCTGTTTTTGTAAAAAATCCACCCAAGCCCAAGGAGGTAGAGACTTTTTGGAGAGAGGTGTACAAGATCCCGAAAACACTAGAGTTGAAGGAAGATACTGACAATATCATCCGCTTCAAGGAGTTTTGCGACAGCCTCATAAAATCTGAGGAGGAGTGCCCATCAGTCACTGCCGAAGAGGTGAAAAAAGCACTTAGAGGCACGAAGAACTTTTCCGGTGCTGGACCAGATTGTATCAAGAACTTTTGGTGGAAGAAGTTTACTTCTACACACCAACATTTGGCCCGCATATTCACCTCATATTTAAAGTCGGAGATGCCCATTCCGCAGTGGCTAGTGTTAGGACGCACTATACTCCTACCGAAAAAAGGCGACTTGTCCAAACCAGAGAATTACAGGCCAATAACTTGTTTGAACACATTGTATAAGATTTTTACAGCTATCCTAAACAACAGGATTGTTCGACGAATTGAGCCTGTATGGCGAGAGATGTACGAACAACGTGGCTCGAAAAAAGGTGTAGCAGGCTGTCGAGAGAACCTGCTGATTGACAGGTGTGTCTGTAAAGACGCTACAGTCCATCAGCGCGTCCTGTCAATGGCCTGGATTGACTACCGGAAAGCTTTTGATTCAACCTCTCATAGACTTATCATCTGTCTGTTGGAAAGCTTGAAGGTACATCCACACATAGTGAGATGCATAGAGAGATTGATGCCTCTTTGGAAAACTAGATTTGCCAGCTCATCTAGGAATTATCATCTGACGACGAACAACGTCACCTTCCAGAGGGGCGTCTTTCAAGGGGATAGTATGAGCCCTTTGCTTTTTTGCATCACACTTTTGCCTCTATCTCTTGCACTACGAAATTCTCCTGGATACCTCTGTGGCGACACTAATCAGCGTGAGCATAAGGTCACTCATGTATTCTATATGGATGACCTGAAGATCTATGCCGCTGGTAAAAGCAAACTTCAAACTGCTTTAAATATCGTCAAGAACTACACAGGAGAGATTGGGATGGAATTTGGTTTGGACAAGTGTGCCAAAATTCATTTGAAGAAAGGAAAGATTACTGGCGTTCCCAAGGACCCTGAGCTTGTGGATATAAGTGTTATTAGACATCTTAACACTGGAGAGACCTATACATACCTGGGCGTGCCTCAAAGCCGCATTCAGGACGTAACATCAGTGAAGGAGTCTCTCCGAAGCAGATACAAGCATCTTCTTCGACAGATTTGGTCTTCCAATCTGTCGGCGTTGAACAAGGTATCTGCGACTAACATGCTTGCCGTCCCGGTTCTACTCTACTCGTTTGGGGTGGTTCAATGGACGAAGAACGAGCTTAAGGCCCTTGATGTCACCACGCGTAAGATCATGCATATGCATAAAAGCTTGCATATCAATTCGTCAATTCCGCGATTATACATTTCACGCCAGCAAGGCGGACGCGGACTTCTGAATCTCCAGTTTCCTCATAACCGAATTGTTTTGAGTACAGCTTACATCGTTGCGAATGGCAGAGATCCTCTCCTAAAGATGGTGAGAAACCACGAGATGATTGGCGAAGGGGCGTTCCTTTACAAAGCCGCGGAGCAAGCTGCTGAGACCCTTGGCCTGAATTTTAACATCAGAAGTGAGGAAAGTGCATTACTCCATCTAGATGCTTCACGTCTAAAAGCCGAAGTAGAGAAAGCAGATGTTGGAAAATTTCACCAAGAGCTACTCGACAAGCAAATGCACGGAAACTTTCACAGAAATGTAGAAAAACAGTCCTTGTCGAAGGAGCAAACTTTTGCTTTCCTCAAATCATCAGGGCTCAATTCGGGTACAGAGGGCTTTATTTTCGCATGCCAGGACGGTGTAATCTCCACCTTAGCATACCGCGCCCGCATTTTATGTCAAGAAGTTCCCAGTGATAGGTGCAGAGCGTGTCATGCACACGCTGAGTACCTAGAACATATACTTTCGGGGTGTCCGACCCACGCAGGAACAACGTATATCTATAGACCTAATGCGGCCCTAAGAGTACTTTATTACCACCTTTGTCGCTCTTACGGTGTTGGTCGCGACCCTGCCCTGCCGAACGCTCCAAG